>JAOXOE010030267.1:0-13303 GCA_028565055.1 Phoeniculus purpureus | reverse complement strand
TCACTGATTTGAGAGAAGAGACCAACACCAGCCTTGCTACAACCTCCTTTCAGGTAGTTGTAGAGGGCAATAAGGTCGATCAACACCCCCAGGTAGCTCTCCAGCCACTCTTCTCCAAGCCTGTAGCGTTGCTGGAGGTTGTTGTGATCAAAGTGCATGACCAAAGTGCATTTCTCACCTTCCATCTCAGGAATGGACAGGCAGGATCCTGCCAAACACAATTTTTCCAAGAAATGACCCACTACCATGAACTTCTTTGGATCTGTGACTTGAGACTGCAGACTCTGCTACTGAGCAGCAGCAGCAGCAGCAGCATGAGATATCGGGGCTCCAAATGAAACGATACATGATTTAAACAGAATGTTAAAACACAAAACATCCTTTGAGGGGGATCGAACTGGAAATTTCCTGTGCACTACAGATTGTGTTTTCGACTTGTACTCAGTTCAACTTAGAGAAGATTTTGCCTTTAGTCTACACATGTAATGTTGTGCATGAGACGTGTCCCTGTATTTAACATCATGGGAACAAATTCACTGCTGATCCTCAGACATACAACCACCTGATTGCAAAACTTCTGATCTACTCCAATAATATCTAACAGGCTCATTTCATCGGTTTTTTTTAGATATAAGATATTTTTATGTGTTTTCTATTTATGCAAATGTTGAAATGGTCATCATAGTTTTTGTACCTTGAAAAAATTTATTATCTTGTTACAATAATTAGAACTCTTTGTCATAGAATGGTTTAGTTTGGAAAGGATGTCAGACATCTTCTCATTCCAACCTCCTGCCATGAACAGGGACACCTCTCACCAAGACTAGGTTGGCCAGAGCCCCATCCAACATGGCCTTGAACATTTCCAGGGATGGAGCAGCCACAACCTTCCTGGGCAACCTGTTCCAGGGCCTCAGCACCCTCACAAGAGGAATTTCTTCCAAAGATCCGATCTAAATCTCCCTTCTTTTAGCTTTTTAACTTGTCAACCCTTTGAAACCTTTGACTGCCCAGTGATGACATTTCTCAGCACGCTTTGGCCAATGCCTCTATTGAGGACATATCAAGGTGGATATGCTCTGACTGTTGGGTTGAAACAAGGAAACATATTTAAGGTTCTGTATGAAATGCAGTGAAATCCTTGTTACAGTCCTCTGCTCTGCTAAGAATATTTTTTGTATCCTTGGGGTTTTTTTTTGCTCTTTGTGAAAATAAAGAATAATGACCTTATTATGTATTATTTACAATGCACAATAGTGGCCAACAGTGTCGTCGTTATCCAATATTTGAATACTAGTGTCTCAGTTACGGATATCACATCCTAACAGAACACAGACCTAATAGCCCAGGACTACCTTGGGAAAGGACTGTGTCTAGGATCCTCTTATATAACTACTACAATTCTTATGTATTCCACTCTTTATGCTTCAGTTATTCAATTTCTCTATGTCCATTCATTTTCTTTTTGGTTATCTCTATTACAGGCTGATTTGCTTTGTCTTTGCACTAAATGGGACATAAAACTAAGTGCCTCTGATATAAGTTCTACAGATTTATTCACTGCTTTTTTCCACCTTGCTTTGTACAAACAGCAAACAGATTGAGAGAAATAGAACAGCACACTAAATTTTCATCCCGTTCTCATCCCATATTGCTTCCAAATCAAATTCTTCAAGATGCAAAAATACAGCATGAGGGTCATCAGTGCAAACCTTATTCTATCCTGAACCTTATAAACATTCTGACTATCAGACTGTTGCCATCTTTCATCATCTATCAGCACATGGACACAATAAGTGACTGAACATTAACTCCTAAATACTTATTTTCCTAAATATTTGTTATCCTAAATATTAGGGTTTTTAACTCGCCTTGAAATCACAAGATAAACCCATTCTATTTTCTAATTTCAGTGATCTCTACCTCCCATTAAGTAATTGCTGTAACTTTTCATATGAAATAATACTGCCAAAATTAAGAACAGAAGGTTAGCCTCTAACAATCCACTGTCACATTTCATGGATCCCACACAGAATGGAACCTCCCTTTTTACCATATGAACCATAGAAATTAAGTCAACCTCTCCACCAGCAACAAACGAAGCCTGTGTTGAACTGTTTCTGGGTTCATTCAGTTGCACTGTGATATTGCTAAATAAATCCAGTAACGTCCCAACAAAGCCTCACTTGTGTCAAGTCACTTGTGTCAGAAATTTTGCAACCTAATCATCACAACTAAATACTTTTCCAATCAGAAGGGAAAATATAACCTGTTATATCCCTATGCCCCACAAAACCTCTACATATGGGACTGTTTCGCTTCAGATGCACAAGTAATTGATGCACTGTACAAATTAGACCTGCAAACGGGTTTGCTTTCCAAACTGTGCTTCAAACCTCATTATACTTAACGGTTTCCTGCCAAAGTGCCAAGAAATTCTGGTGAGATTTACAGAGACAAAAAAACCACCCCAAAACTACTGAAATAGAAACAAGGAAAATCATAGAATCATCAAAGTTAGAAAAGACCTTTGAGATGATCAAATCCAGTCAGTTACCCTACAACCCCCAACCACTGAAACATCTTCTGAAACACCGTATCTGACCATTTGTTGAACACCTCCAGGGACAGTGGTTCAACCCCCTCCCCGGGCAGCCTGTTCCAAGGCCTCCCCACTCTTTCTGGGAAGAAGTTTTTCCTAAGATCCAATCTGAACCTCCCCTGGCACAATCTGACTCCATTTCCTCTTGTCCTGTTGCTAGTCCATAGGTACAAGAGGCCTCACTCCAATCTCTCTTCAGGTAGTTGTAGAGAGCAGTGAGGTCTCTCCTCAGCCTGCTCTTCTTCCAGCTGAACAGCCCCAGCTCCCTCAGCCTCTTCCCATCAGACCTATTCTCCAGACACCTAACCAGGACAGCTGCCCTTCTCTGCCCCCTCCACAGCACCAAAATGTCCTTCCTGTGCTGCGGTGCCCAAAACTGCCCCAGTACTCAAGGTGTGAGCATAAGGTTAGAAATTTCCAAATTCAAACTACATTTAGAAGCATAAAGAGGGATTAATTTAATAGTAATGGTGAACTTCTAGAAGACAGAGTTAAAGAAATGCTATCCCTTTCAACAGAGCTAGGCCATGTTGCTAGGCTTTGTTAGAGCACCTTCTCTCCATCCACTGGACAATATTTGCTGTGCTGTTCATGGATAGTGCTGGCAGCTACTCTTTTGCTTATCCTGCCTTTCTACTCTGCGTGGAGTTACGTAGAGCAAACATCATCATGTGTGATCTCTTTGACACTCCAGATATACTTCTGGACTGTTAATCCTACTTTGTTTGAAGACAAGATAGAGTGACAGAGATCATGCTGATCTAACAAGTAGATCTGTAGAGCTGTAAATCAGCTATAAATTAGTATCAATATATTTTCATTTTGTCCCATAAGGAGATAGGTACACTTAAAAAATCAAATGAAAACCAAAGAGAGGAAAGAGGGACCTCTGAAATACTTTTTGAAGTTTACCTTGATAAACTACCTGAAGGGAAGTTGTAGACAGATGGGGGTCAGGCTCTTCTCCCAGGCAACTAGTGACAGGATGAGAGGGCAGGTCCTGAACCTGCCATTGGAGGGTTGGGTTGGATGTTAGCCCTTCCTCACGGAAAGGGTGATCAAACACTGGAATCGACTGCTCAGGACAGTGGTGGAGTCCCCATCCCTAGAGGTGTTGAAGGACAGACTTAGTGCCGTGGTCTAGCTGATTGTGGTGATGTTAGGTCCTGGGCTGGGCTGGATGAGCTCAGAGGGCTTTTGTAGCCTCAATAACTCTGTGATTCTGTGCAACACAAATGAAAAATCCAAGGATTTTTTTTTTCTGCAGATAGGAAATTGTCTAAATTGTCTGGAAAAACTCATTGACCCAATCTGATTGCATGAAGCTTTTGATCAAACACAGCCCTGGGCTATCTTGCCTTATGCATTGTGCATCTTGCTCAGAAAACCCTGCTATTTTACTGTGGTGAACACTACAACTCATCAGGGTTTGCACGGGCTTGTATGAGGTGTTCGTCTTGGCTGGGAAACACTACATTCTAGGTTTTTTAGGTGTAAATGTACAGACACTACATGCAAAGAATGTTAAGGTTTTGTTATTCAATTATTGTAAGTAGAAGAACGGGTATATCAATGCTAAAACAATACAAATTAATCAAACAAGAAAAAGTAAAGTAATTAAAGCTGAACCGTGAAAATGATGAATTCACAGGTAGAGAAAACTTCTGCACTACATATTCCAGAGCTTCAGTAATTAGGTATAGCTGTAGAACCTTTGTTAACTTGTCCCTTATTGTATATCTATACAATCCACTGCACTGAGAAATCAAGCACATGGTTTTTGTGGCTACCTTTGGACAATTACAAATTAGAGAGGAAAGGTGGTCCTGTAATTTAGAGTGTGGAATGGTAGGTAGAAAGCATCTTGGAACTTAACACTTCTACGTGTCTCTAGGTATATGACTTGATTTCCCAGCTGTAAGATATGTTGACGATCGTTCTGAGTGTTTCTGTGGGCTAGGAGGGCACGTATGTTAAAAGTGCTCAGATGGAAACCACAGAGAAGAGTAATAGCATCATTTCATGTGTGCAGCTACAGAACTGCCCACACCACAAGCATTCCATACAATCAAAGCAGACTCATAGCTCAGCCTGTCTCTACTATCATGCATATAGCATTTGCAGCAATCCTGTATATGCTTCCTTGGCGTTCTTAGGCAGAAACTCATATTTTTGTTCACTAGAAAATCTCAGATGGTCTCATCTGTGGAAGTCCAACTAAGCCTGAACATGAAGCACTCAGTGTGATCAGTGCAAACTCCATGAGAGGATTTGAAATTCTGCAGTACCTCTAAGTATGTGATTACATATGAGTGAGAGAACACGATGAAGATTTTTTTATAGCTTCATTTTTCAAATCCATTCATATTTTTACATTATCTGAAGATGATGAGAACAGATCTACAAAGACTGTTACAGTAGTTGAATCCTTCTGAGTAATTTTTGTTGAAATTCTTTGGAATAGATGCAGGCAGTGATAGTGTCAGCAGTGTGAGATTAGCTCTAGCATTGAGCATATAAAGACATATGTCTAATAATCTTATCTTTTGAATACAAAAAACATTTTAAAAAAACAGAAGAAAAGCCACCTTGACAATAGTGCGATAAATTACTAATTTGCCATAACAGCAGAACACAGGAAAAGAGTACATAACAGCAGTTTGAATCAAAACACTGATGAGGCAACTTATTTAAAGTGCTCTAATTCTTTATGTCTCTGAAAATATTTAATGCTCCTCCTCCCTTAGGCTCTGTTTCCATGCAGCGATTGCAATTGTTTTCAGATGGAGTTGCAGTCATCTCTGCTCTTGCCCTGAATTAGAACTTGAATTTTTAAAACCATTTTGCTCAAGAAAGCACAGTGCTCAGAGCTGCTTACAGCATCTAAAACAGTCGTTCTACTGAGGTTTCATAATGAAAAGTTATAGAAGATCCTTACCTGAAAGCGTGTGGGTTTGACTTGAACTGTCTCTCAGCCCCTCTAAAGTGTTCTTGTGTGGATGGAAGATCAGTTTTACGTTTATCCTCTTGTTTCTCTGAAACTGCCAGAGTGCCTGTGAAGTGGGGAGTGCACCACATAATTAGAAATTATCTACTGCCAACTTCCTATTACCCTATGCCTTTCCTTAAAGGAGCAACAAATACACCACACCGACAATACTTCAGACAGCTAATACAAGAAGCTTTCAACAATTTTCAACTTAAATAACACTAGATAGTTTATAATAAGGCAGCTAAACTAAGCACTTTAAGGGGCACATAAACTTTGAGTAGCTGGTACACACTACTCTCAGTGGAAATCAGCGCTGGGCTTCAGTCTTCATCAAAAGTTGCATTTCTGTAACAAGCATATTAACACAAAGAGACTTTTGCATCCAGGGTCTCATTGTTAGATTTCTCTTTAGATTGTTACAGACTTTTTACAAGGTAAAAGATATGTAAGATAATATCAGTTTAAATAACAGTTAGTGACTGATAGAGATCCACGAGAAAGTTCACAGGATGTCATTCAGGATAAGGGTAGTAATATTTTCTAGAAACTCTTTCAATGTGAAAAGAGGGAAAATAAGGGTCTCCTTAAGAAAACTGAACTGTGGAGAACTCTTTGATGGCTCCCAGTCTAAAGGATGTTTTTATTCTGCTGGAAATACTCAGGTCATTAATATCAAGTACTGCTTTCACACTCCTTTGAGGCATTTCAGCATTACACAAGTGCCAGTGTAACACACCGGAAGAAAGTTACTATGATCGCTCAAAATTCCTATGATGACTTTGTCTTTTGGATAGCTAAGTCAGCGAGGCCCATATACTCCTGAGAACCACTGGAGATAGCACTGAAAGGTGAATCCTTGTCCAGACCCTAGCGATAACTCTGTCATACCTGGTGCGGCAGTGCAGGGACTGCAGCCAAGTGTCAGGAGATGAAGGTTTCCATCTCAAACACAGTTCAAGACTTAGACAACAAAACTCATACTGTTGTCAATAAAATTTTGGCCAAAAGTCAGGAAAATGTCTGGTTAGAACATTGTGAAAGGAATTATAAATATGTGTCTCCACATGAGCAGGAAACATCCTATTTCTAGCCAAGAGTTAAGTGTAGAAAACTCCTCACAAAGCTAATGTTATATGAACGGTGACCAACTGTCTTGTAGTACAGTCATGCAGATGCTTTCCAGTTGCATGACTAAGGAAATATTCACTGTGTCTACCAACAGATGATTGCTCCCATTTTGTCAGGCAGATTGCTCACTACATTTCTAACAAGATGTTAAAACAGCTGAATTATTGCATAATGATTATTTGCTTTTGGAACCTTCTCACTACACTATCCTCTGTTTATTTACAGTTATGTGAGGTTTGCATTTCCAAGAAAATTAGTAGTTCATAGAATCATTCAGGATGTAAAAGAGACCATCGAGTCCAACCATTAACCCAACTCTACCAAGTTTACCAGTAGACCAGATCTCTAAGATCTAAATGATCATCTAAATGATCTTTAAACACAGCCAGGGATGGTGACTCAAACTGTCCCTGGGCAGCCTGTTTCAACATATGATTACTCTTTCAGTAAAAAAACCTTTTCCTAATGTCCAGCCTAACCCTCTCCTGGTGCAGCTTGAGGCCTGCCCTTCTTGTTCTATCACTAATGACCTGTGAGAAGAGACCAGCACCCACCTCTCAATGACAACCCTTTAAGTAGTTGCAGAGGGCAATAAGGTCTCCCCTCAGCCTTCTCTTCCTCAGTTATCTGTTTTCTACTAGAACTGTTAAACATGTTAACCCATTCTCTATCACAGTGCTTTCCTCTTACACACAAGGCTCCAGTGGCTCAGCTGCAGAGCTTGAATTTCATACAATCACAGAATGAATTGAGTTGGAAAGGATCTCTAAAGGTCATCCAGTCCAACCATCCTACTAGCAGCAACATCACTCACCATCCAGCCTGACCTTGAATGCCTCCAGGGATGGTGCCTCCACCACCTCTCTAGGCAGCCTGATCCAGGGATGCACTACCCTCAGATTAAAGAACTTTTTTCTCATGTCTACTCTTTACCAGCTTCAAACGACCCCTCATTGTCTTGTTCAGCCTTATGAACAGCCTTCTGACAGGCCCCTTTCAGGTATTGGAAGGTTACTGAGATGCCTTTCTTTACAATCCTTGTCATCTTCACGGTTGATGTCATGGTGCATAAACATGAGAACTACAGTGTCTCTCCTCCCTGACACTGTGGAGTGCTCATACTCTGCATTTCCACAGTCTGGAAGCCAATGGGTGACAAGTAAAAGTTTTTCTTGATGCTTTTCTTGAAGTTCTGTTATTTTGGTGTATTTGTCTCCTGAGCTCTTGTCTGATGCTGCTACTTACACTGCATCTGGGATTTTTTTCACTGGCCTTGGCATCATTTTCACTCAAAGTTAAATTTTACGAACCCCAGAACTTTCTATTCCTTTACCTTTTCTGATGTTTGCTAACTAACAGGGAGGCTACTCTAACAGGGATTACATGTCTCCGGGCACAACGAGGAAAAAATGTCACTCTGCTCTTAGAAATGTGTAACTGTAATGAGGGAGGACAACCTCACAAGTCATTGAGAACTCTGATTTTGAAAGGGAGTTGGAAAAAAGGAAAAAGGAAAAAAGACCCAAAGCCAAATCCTCCCAGAAGAACAATGAGAAAACTTTAAGAATAAGAAAACAATAAGAAAACAATAATTCACCTTCTTAACTGAACTTTGGTACAGATATACTTTGCAGTATTCCTTACAACCGCACACCAATTCACACAGTGTTTCTTAAACAGGTGAAAAGTAAAACATGCAGCTGCCAAAGGAAGATTATTTATGTTCAAACTGTACTGGAGAAATTACTCAAGGGCAATTCATGCATGTGAAAATATCATTTCCAGCCCTGCCAAGGTCGATGAGACCTTAGGGAGTAAATACTAACCAAAAAAATCAAAGATGCCTAGAGGCGCTTTGAAGAGGAGTGGCAAGGCTGTAATAGTTTTAAAAAACTTGTTAATAATCCAAATGAATAAGCAATGACACAAGAAGAGCAAATAACTTGTTTAGGAAAAGAGCAAAGCACTGCTAGGTGGCTTCTGTCAAAGATTAGATTGCCCAAGCCCCAAATCATGTGCTTCTCTCCTACACTTCTGTCCCACAATTGTTGAAACTATATCCACCTATGCCAGATAAACCAGTGGCACTTAATCAGGCTGTTGAAGGAGAGTTCCGATGGTTCATGAGGTTTTGGCTTCACTGTCTCATCCCACGTGATGACACACAAGTACCTGATGCTTTCTCCAAACTGAAAAAATGTATACAGATGCCATAAATCTAAATTAATCTGAGCTTCTAGATTACTTTGATTTAAAAATATTTTCATTAAAAGACAGCTTCTGTAACCAAAATGATTTCATGGGAAATGTTTTTTCTTTTCCCAAGATGCCAAAGCAGAAATTAATTTTATCTGAAATTTCATACTGGGTGTTGATTTCATATTTATTTATTTCCATTTTGCCGTGGCAGATGGACAAAAACCAAACCACTTTTCTTTTTCTCCTGCGAAAAGTGAAAATTGACAATTGTTGATTTTCAGCCTGACCCTGAACTAAAGAAACCACTTTCAACTGGCTGCTGCCAGACACACTTTTGTTTGCCACCATTGTAACAACTAAATATCTCTTAAGTTTCAGGTTGCCTTTTCAAAATACTAGATAAGTCAGAACACAGTCATTTCCCACGCAGCATAGGTATCTGGAATAGACATCTAGTCCAAGATATCTGAAATCAAAGTGGGTTTTTTAAACAACTTTTTTGAAGCAACTGCAACTGGGTTCTTAAAAATAGCACAAATTACTAACAGGATGAGTTTGTTTCTGAGTCAGACCCTCCAAAGCCTAAACAAAGATGAATTCAGAATAAAGCTGGCAATTAGAGCTCTGTATGCATTTATTCATTTCTATTAATAAGTGATAGTAGGTTTCTGAATGTTCCTGTGTTGTGCTACTCTCTCACATTTTAGAAAACACATGCTATATCATCAATGAAGAGATTCAAACCACTGTTTAAGTTGCTTCTAGGTAGGTAAACTGCCACAAATCCTTTCCTCATGCTCCTATTAAAAATTCCATAGCTATTCCAATCTCCAACTTGGTCATTGGCTGTTACCAGCTCTAACCTGGCATTGTAGAAAAGGAAGTTGAGTCAATATGTGGATTTGCCTGATTTAGGGATAGAGTAACTAATCCAGCACATTCAGATACTCAGCAGGATCAAGAGGCAAAAGTCAAAGTAATGATCAAATGAGGATGCTGCAGAGAGTAAAATGCAAGTAGATCCATATGGACCAATGGAGTCATCTGAATCTGAAGGTATGCAGACGATTTAAATCTGTTGGAAAAGGGTGCAGGTCAAAAGAAGGTAAAGAAAGACAGGAGTCATCATCTAAATATGCGGAAACTGCTGTGTTCTGCTTCACACAGCTATGGCTTCGGGCAGAAACTGAGTAGATAGGTGAGCAGATGATTGCAGACTGTGTACACCTCAGAGGCAGGAAAGCAAGTTTCCTTGTTAATCTTGATGTCAAAGACACTTGTCTTATCGTGTGAATCTTTCTTGCCTTTTCATCTTTCCCTGTTTTCATTCATTTCCCCTATTCCTTGGTCTCAAGGCTACTCTGCAGTTAGAAATTAGAGAATTCAATTCAAATTTCCAAAAGGGTGAAAACAAATCTTTCAGCATACAGAAGCATCATTCAATAGCAAGAGTGGTAGTAATCAAAATGTGCCATAGCTCCTTACGTTCTCCCCTGTGTTGCTGTGCACTGACTCCTACTTCTAATAGAGAACGTATTGAACTTAATGAGGAGATTAAGAGTGTAAGAGTGTTGGGTACTCACTCTGTAATCTGGAAAAATACAAATGGAAAATACCCCACTGCAGTCAGTGGTTATCCTGGCAAACACCTCACTGAAGAATACATATCAAGTCCAAGGTCACAGCTGTCCAAGACTTCTTTGGGGTCTTGAGAACACACATGGTCAATTTCTATAACAAAATTTCTCCTTTCTTCCTTTCTTCAATACAGAAAAGGAAAAGAAGACAAAACGTGTGTCTGCTTCCCTGAGATGAGTTAGTAATGATCAAACGGCATTGCATGAGGTTTCCAGTGTAATTTTGCCAGAAGACAAAGGGTTGTATAGGTCAAGACAAACCAGAAGCTCTACAAGTGGAAGAGGACTGTGTTTGTTGACTGAGTTGGATATCGGTTGAAACCAGACTACAGAGCCAACAGCAGCTGCTTCTAAATTTTTTATTTTAATTGTTTTTACTTCCCATCACAGCACACAAGACTGGAACTGGGGAAGCCAGGAAGTATAGTATTGTGGAACTAAAACCCAAAAAACCATTTCAGGTTAGGAGAGCTGTAGCTGGTAAGCTGAAACTACTATTTCTGCTTGCTTTTAATTTTGTGGCTTGGTCACAACACTGTTCTGTGATGGAATCATCAAAGTTGGAAAAGATCTTCAAAGTCCAACTGTCCATCCTACAAGCCCAAACCACTAAACCATCTCCTGAAATACTATATCTGCCCATTTTCTGAACCCCTCCAGTGGAGGATGGTGCCTAAATCAAATGCATGGGTATCACTCCATATGTACTCCTGTGGCTAATTTTCAGTGTGTACAAATACAATCATGATGTTTTAGAACTACCACTGTACTTATTACTAGCAAAATCAGTTTCTGGGGGGTTTTTTTGTGTATTAGAGTGCACCGAAGCACCTGTGGCTGCATCTGAAGTTTGCTGAAACATTTTGCCTCATATTCTCAACACATTCTTCTAAAACTGGTCAGCTATTCCAAGATAAAAATTCCAGTGCTTACTGCCTTAAAGCACAGTAGCCATCAGGTTTTACTACTGTGTTTTCCCTCATATCCTCTCCTCTATCAATCTCTTGTATCCAGAGTATAGATCAGCTTTCCCATGGAGCATGCAAGGAACACATTGCTCTCCACACATAGGTAAGAGAGCTACGAAGTGGTATCTTTTTTTGGAAACGTTTTCAGTCCTGCATGGCTTCCTTAGCGTGGCTGTACTGCTCCTTTCAAATGGCTGGAAAAATCCTCATTATCATCTTGGATGCAGCCACAGTTAAAGGTTAAATGAAACAGTCCTGAATGCAGAGGTGACTGCCCAAAGAGACAGGCAGAAAGGTATTTTCAAAGAATATTTATTGTTGCACTAGCTAATCTGAACGGACTTTAGGACAAACTCAGGAATAACACAAGGAGAAAGAACTAGAAACAAAACATGACAGGTTCCACCTTCTTTTCTTATTTAAGACCAAAGGGTCATAAAAAATCTTATATAAATGTCCATTTAAGTGATGTCATTTATATTAGCTGAAGCTGTCCCTAAATATCAAACTGTAGTCTTGGTACTTTCATCTGTTTTCCCCTGGTTCCAGACTTCAAAGACACTTTGCAGCCTTAATTAGCAACAAACAGCCCTACGTCCCATGAAAATGTGCCAGGAAACTTTGAGTGGCTGCAGGTACCCGAGGCTGCCATTTAAGAAATCACCTGAGAGATTAATTTACTGAGCCCACCCTCAGCTACCGTGTAACCTGTGTCATGGTTTACTAGACAGAATGATTTTGGTTTACATGACAGTTATTGGATCTAATTCTGCTTGCATTTATGCCAGTGAAAAATTTGGAAGAAGTTTGTTAAAGTCAATGGCTCCATAAAAATCAGGGTAAAATTAGACTCAGGCCCACCACACAATTTAATACTAATTGGTCTTAGAAACTTGGCCTGTCTTCTGCTTGGCCTGGCAGCAAGTAGAACCGAGCACCAGACACCACATACTGCTAAGGGAAAGTATGCCAGGCTCGTCCACCTTGCCTGACATGCCACACAGCGTGGTGAGGCCACTGCGTGCATCACTATCCCCTGGTACCTTGGGAATCACAGAATCTTTAGGGATTGGAAGTGACCTCAAAAGATCGTCTAGATCATCACAATTAATGACTTGGATTAGAGTGCACTGTCAGCAAGTTTGCTGATGACACAAAGCTAGGAGCTGTGTCTGACACCCCAGCAGGCTGTGCTGCCATTCAGCAAGACCTGGACAGGCTGGAGAGCTGGGCAGGGAGAGATTTAATCTTAGAATCATAGAATCATTAGGAACTGGAAAGGACCATGAAAGATCGTCTAGTCCGATCTCCCTGCAACAGCAGGATCACCTAGACCAAGTCACAAAGGAACACATTCAGGTGGGTTTTAAACATCTCCAGTGAAGGAGACTTCACAACTCCCCTGGACAGCCTGTTCCAGTGCTCTGTCACCCTCACTGTAAAGAAGTTCCTTCTCATACACATATGGAACCTCCCATGTTCCAGCTTACACCCATTGCCCCTTGTCCTATCACTAGATGACATTGGGAAGAGCCTGGCTCCATCGTCCTGACACCCACCCTTCCAATATTTATAGATATTAATGAGGTCACCTCTCAGTCTCCTCTTATAAGGGCATTAAAGGGCAAGTGTAGAGTCTGGCACCTGGGCAAGAACAACCCGAAGGACCAGTATAGGTTGGGGACTGACCTGTTGGAGAGCAGTGCAGGAGAAAAGGACCTGGGGGTCCTGGTGGACAGCAGGATGACCATGAGCCAGCAATGTGCCCTTGTGGCCA
>JAOXOE010030266.1:0-13303 GCA_028565055.1 Phoeniculus purpureus | reverse complement strand
AGGAGGATGGAGCCAGGCTCTGCTCAGGGGCATCTAATGATAGGACAAGGGGCAGTGGGTGTGAGCTGGAACAGAGGCGGTTCCACATCAATACAAGAAAACTTCTTCCCAGTGAGGGTGCCAGAGCCCTGGAAGGGGCTGCCCAGGGCTGTTGTGGAGTCTCCTTCTCTGGAGATGTTCAAAACCAGCCTGGCCATGTTCCTTGATCTAGGAGATCCTGCTGTGTCAGGGAGATTGGACTGGATGATTTTTCAAGGTCCCTTCCAACCCCTAGTGTTCTGGGATTGTGTGACCAGCACAGAAAACGATGCACGTTGAACTAACCTGCCACTCCAGAACAATCCCAGCACCTCATTTCACTAGGGTTAGCAATTTCAAAAAGAAAAACACCAGAGCTCCAGTCTGCAAGTCCTCAGGAACCCTGCCAGCTACACTTCAAATTCCTCTGCTCTTCCTTTGAAAACAGTACGGTATTTTTAGTTCCCATCGTTTTGTATTAAGCACTTCTTTACTCATCGGAACACAGTGTGGGAGCAGCCTGCACAAGCAAGTCTGCAATTGCATCTTCAGGAATATTCGCTTTAAGCGGAGAGTTATTGCTAATTCCACATTCCGTCTCCCTCTGTTTCACCCACAGAGCAATTATTAGGCCACAAGTCATAAATAAGGACATTTTGCACCCTCCATCACAGTTCTCCATTCTAGCCCGATTCCTGCAGAGTCAAACAACACTCTGGGTTTTCTGCCTTGGACTGAGAAAACGAGTAGAATGCAGAGACAGAAGTTATTATCTGTGGCAGGGGTTTCTAGCACACAGACTGATTGATACCCATCTGCAGCTGCATGAAAAGCTTGTCAGTCTGAGCAGTGCTCAGGTGTTACCTTGGGGATCCTTAATGCCCAACTAGGGAAGACAACTGCCCTGACTTATATAAACACAGTCTGTATCGCAGAGAAGGCTTCAGGGGGACCTGCAGATGGCAGCCTTAACACAAAGGGATAAAACAGTAGGGAAATGTTTGTCTTACACCGAAAGGAAGAGTCTAGGATAGGCAAGGTCTACACACCAGGCATCACCCAGTGCTGTATCTACACAGGGCACCTACTGGTAACATGAAGTTCTGTCCTTCTCCATGAAGTTAGAGATGCATTATCAGCTGCCTGAACTTCAGTTCAGTTCCAACATAAAATTGCGAAGGAACTTCTTCCTGGTGAAGGTGATGGAGCACTGGAAGGGGCTGTGGAGTCATCTTCTCTGGAGAAGTTTCAAATCTGCCTGGACATGTTCCTGTGCAACTGGATATAGAGGATCCTGCTGTGGTGGTGGGATTGGACTGGATGATCTTTTGAGGTCCCTTCCAATCCCTAATGTTCTCTGATTCTGCGATTCTCCATCTCAGGCTCTGTCTCCTGGCTCTGCTGTCTCCTACTGGCAAGATCAAAGCTCAGCTGTTTGTTTGCAGTTTTCCCCTCACACTCTGGTAGGCTGCCAGCCCAGCCGCAGTCTATTTGACAAGATTATCATCTTGAACTAGTTCAAGTGTTGCTACCTGCCACTTATCAGAGAGTGTGACCTTCCAAAGCAGCCCATTAGAACCAGAAATGCAGCAATCCCCTGGATCCAGTTACACCGGACACAACCCTTCTGTAACCCAAGACTTCAAGCAAAACAAAACCCCAAAGCAAACCTGAGCGCTGGACAGTCCAACTCACCAGGGGCTCCCACACACACTGAGCAAGCCAGTCTGGAGGAGGTAGTGTGCTGGGACCACTGGTCCCATAAAGAAAAGGACACAGGGAGGACACAGTAACCAGCTCCAGAAACAGCACTGCACTACAATCAAAAAGCCAGGGCGCTCCACCGTGCAGAACACAGCATCTGATCAGCAGGGACCACAACTCTTCCCTAGACAAGATTTACTTCCTCTCCCAAAAATTGATAAAGATGCAGAAGGCAGAGGCAAACTTTGAGTACAGCACTGCTATGACACTGGTTTTACTGGTGCTCCCACTACAACAGAGAAATTACTGCACTAAGACTGAAGCTTCCAGTATAAGAAGCTGAGGGGGTGGTTTTATTAAGAAGTCTGCAATCCCCAAGCAACTTAGAATCCCATAACCCTTTTTCCGTTGCATCAAGTCCTGGACTATGATGGCCTTAGCACCAGTTCACAGAAAAACAGTACTGAGGGAACACAGTGGTGAGCTTCTCTCTACCCTCTGGGACTTAACTAAGCTATAAACACTGACAAGGTTTGAACAGTGAATTTGAGAGATTCAGGGTTCATCTGAGCTCTGAGATTCTTTAGCTAGGAGACAACCAAGTGACTTACCCACATGAAGTAAATGCTTTACAGTTGTGCAGAACGTGGAACAAAATCCCTTTGGTAAGTTTCACGCAGCTCTGGAGTTCCACACCACTTTCCTTCTGGCATTAACAGGAAGGCACCTCTCCCTCTTTCTGCTTGGACTGTCTTTTCCCTGTATGTTCTCTCTAAGAAAGTAGCATGTTTTTTCATTCCAGAAACTAAAGCTTCTGTGAAGGCCCAGCAGAGGCTTCAGTTCTAGTATCCCACATGATCAGTCAGGCCATGAACTCTCCTCAGGAGCTGAGGGAAACCTACTGAAATTAGTAGGTTTCCCTTGATTATCTCCAAGAGAAGCAGAGCATGGATCACACAATCACTGAACATTAGGGACTGGAAGGGACCTCTGAAGATCATCCAGTCCAATCCCCCCACCACAGCAGGATGCCCTAGATCCAGTCGCACAGGAACACATGCAGGAGGTTTTAAAAGTCTCCAGAGAAGGAGACTCCACAATCGCCCATGAGAAAGCAATCCATATTTAATTGTGCTTAATCTGAGTAATTAAGTGAACCAAAGCACCACAAAACCAAGCAAGAAAGCCTTTGCATTAAGTACATTCCCCACTTAAACATACTGCTCCTGAAAGTCAGCTCACACCTGGTTACCTACTTTTCTAATTAACAAACCAGGATCACTCCTGCGACCACAGGTGCTGAATAAATCCACCTAGGAAACGGTGCCTTAGTGCTGTTTTATTAAGGAAGAGCAGTAAGTCATTTTAACTGCATCTCAGTAATGATGATTCCATTTCTAAAAGCAATGGAAGTCCCAGTTCAGCAGTCTCAGGCTTGTTATGTCATCATAGACTCACAGAACATTAGAGATTGGAAAGGACCTCGAAAGATCTACTGGTCCAAACTCCCTGCCAGAGCAGGATCACCTAAACCAAGTCACCCTCAGCCTCCTGTTGTCCAAGCTCAAGAGACCCAGCTCCTTCAGCCTTTCCTCATCAGGGAGATGCTCCACTCCAATCATCTCTGTGGCTCTGCACTGAACTCTCTCCAGCAGCTCCGTGTCCTTCTGGAACTGAGGGGCCCAGAACTGGACACAAGATTCCAGATACAGTCTCAGCAGAGCAGAGAAGAGGGGGAGGAGAACCACCCCCCTTCTGATCCACCCAAGGATGCCATTGGCCTTCTTGGCCACAAGGGCCCATTGCTGGCTCCTGGCCATCCTGCTGGCCAGCAGGACCCCCAGGTCCCTTTCTCCTACACTGCTCTCCAACAGGTCAGTCCCCAACCTACTGGTCCCTGGGGTTGTTCTTGCTCAGATGCGAGCCTCTACATTGCCCTTGTCATAGTTCATTCAATTTCTCCTTGCCCAGCCCTCCAGCCTGTCCAGGTCCCACTGAACAGCAGCACAGCCTGCTGGAGTGTCTGGTGAAGTAGATGCAAACCAAAGTTGGAGGGGGAAGAAACGCAGCTGAACTCATGGAACATGAAAACCACTATGAGTGTTACTGCTCTGTACTGATCAGGTGGCTACAAGTCATGCATTGACCTCTTGCCTTTAGATCAGCAACTCCTATGTGCCACTGGAGGGTGAAAGTTAAGGTGAAGAATGAGTGAAGCACACCAAGACAACCCACAGGCTTCACAGTATTTTTACAAATTGCTGAAATCTCCCCAATTTCATCGGACGTGAAGTGAGTAGAAGCAAGAGGCAGTATTTTAGAACCGCAGCTTGAATCCAAAGCCACCAGACAGTACATGAAGCTTGATGGGACAAGACAGAATCACAGAACATTAGGGATTGGAAGAGACCTCAAAAGATCATCCAGTCCAATCCCCCTCACTTTCATTAAGGTCTCAGCCCTACAGAGAAGAGCTTTTATAACCAGCATCATCTGAGGAAATGCCTCCCAAGTACAAGTGACTGGTCTAAACTCAATCCCAGTCAGCACTGGAGCCATGCTGGTGACCTAGACAGATACTGGAGAAGAATATGCCCATCCAGACAGAGTGACTACACAGAGGTACAATTCATTCAGCACAACCATCAGTTTGAGTACCACCACAGTGAACACCCTTCTGTACCATTCAGTGTGACCTGACTGCATCAACTTGCAGTTGTTCTGATGTTAACTCTATCTGCATTCACTAATAGATGCAAATCTCTGATGATTTACATCTCCCAGAGCAAACTTTACATCTCCCAGTAGAAACGCTTCCTTTTGTGTTCAATAAGGAGGAACTGAAGTCACTTATGAAAGAGAAGAGGGACAAAGGCATTTTCTGAGGAGCATGGTGCAAGGACATTCTTCAGGACTGCAGACTCTGTGCAAACAGCCACCAGAGAATAACCCCTGGACTAGGACACCACAAGAAGGAAGAACATTTAGGGACACAGAACTAGAGGGCTCAAACATGCCAATGCATTTTCAAGGCTACAAGCAAAAGTAGTACCTGGGTGATGTTTAAAGCTGAAGGTGGCTCTTCCTTTGTACATTCTAGGCAAATACCGCCAAGGCTTTAGCCTCAGTTCTCTTTGCTTTTAAAATACTACTTCCCTCCCTGCCCTAAGCTGTAACAGACGCACAAGACTTCTGTATTGAGCCATTTACTCTTTATTCACTCCCTAAAACACACACTTTGCCAAACTTAAGCAGTCTGTGGATACGTCCACTGATTTCTCCTATTTTCCAAAACACAAAGGGTTAATTTTGGTTTGCTGCAGCAAACAGCATGTATTCCTGACTTACAAACCACTGGGTAGGGACTTGCACTGGCAGCTCCCATGCCATTCCCACAGGCATCAACCCCAGTGACAGCAGACTTTGTGCAGGTGGGTGGAAGAGGTGTGAAGTCTGAAAGGGCTACAGGTAAAGGAGGAGCAATTCTTATTGCTGCTCTCACTTCTTTGTGTGTTTCTGCTTGTGAAGTGTCTGCAAGCAGAAGGCTGCTCCTACAATTACCTTTCCAGGATAGAAACCTGTCAGTAACAGCATCATCTGTTTCAAAGGCCTCAACTCCTACAAAATACTTCTCCTGACATGGAAGTTAAGGGGCTAGGGCAACTTCTCTCAGTGTTGGAACAGCATTTCAACTTCATTCAATTTAATCCTAAAAAGAAACTAAAAGTTACTCACAGAAATAATCCCAAGAGACAAACCGATTACAACTTGTCATGGTTTCTGCTGGCCATCACACAGAACATTAGGGATTGGAAGGGACCTCAAAAGACCACCCAGTCCAAACACCCCCGCCAGAGCAGGATCCCCTAGATCCAGTCACACAGGAACACACAGGGCACACACTGGATATGCAGGATTACTCTGACCACATTAAGAAAAACAGAGACCTCTGAATTATCAAACACACTATTAGATTCAACATCAGAACCTAATCCTTTTCACAACATATTAATGAGCTCAAAGCTAAAAGCATCTACATAGACTTATCCCAATGCCTCCAAAGGAATGGTGTTCCAGCACCTGACTCCCTTAACAGCAAGAATCTTCTGTAGTTCCAGCCTAAATGCCTTAATGTTCAAGTTACCCACGTTATTATGCCAGCACTGACCTTTACCTTACGTGTATGGGGCTTTTTCCCCCCCCCCCCCTTACTGGAAATGTCAAAGCAAGCAAAGTTCTCTGATTTTTATTTCTTGCCCTGTAGGGAATATTTTCCAGACCTCATAATCCTTCCCTGAACCCAACTGTCAGGAAAACATGGGAACGACAACACAAATACTCAAAATGCACAAAGTCCAAGCTGAAGCTGCAGAACTCAAAACCATGGTCTTGTGCCCATCATCTATATTCAAATTTTAAGATAAGACAAGCCTCTCAACCAGAGGCTCTACCTGCCATTAGCAGAAGCACTTGTTCCACAGTTATGCTGTGCAACTTGGTCTAGGGGATCCTGCTATGACAGGGGATTGGACTAGATCATCTTTTGAGGTCCCTTCCAGTCCCTAATGATTCTATGAGGCTGGTCTCACAACATGTCTGGTACTTATCTTTACATCACTGCAGTTCTCTGTTTCTAGAGCCTGCGCTGCATCTACCTCGCAAGCCTATCCACACCCCATCAGAGAGTCTCCTACCATCCTACAGTGAACAGACATCAGTGTACACAGCCCATTTCACTCACACGGTCTCTGAATTACTTGAGCAACACCAAACGTGATGTAGTGCTTCTCAGCAACTTGTACTTCTAACTTTCCTGAGAAAGTTCTGTCCCTCAAGACTCGTCCTCTGCCTTCACAGAGCATTAGGGATTGGAAGGGACAGCCAAAGATCATCTAGTCCAATGCCCCTGCCACAGCAGGACCACTAGACCAAGTAACACAGGAACACGTCCAGGTGGGTTTTAAATGTCTCCAGATATGTTTAAACCTGCCCTGGGCAGCCCCTTCCAGTGCTCTGTCACCCTCACTGTGAAGAAGTTCCTTCTTCTATTGATGTGGAACCTCCTCTGTCTTGGTTTGTCAGCATTCCACAGTTTGTCTCGCCCAATTGTGCCTGTGCTACTACTCTGCGGACAAACTTGATAGCCTGCACCTCACTAAAGCGATAGAAAGATGGAAGGCCCATCCAGGTAACTTACTACTAACTAGTAGATTCTCAGACCTGGTTCACTGATGCAGATATAAGATGGGCAAGCTGCAGCCAGTAAAGGAGCTGCATGCATTAATTGATGGGGTTAAAGGAACAATTATTTACTGAAAACAAACAGGATTAACCATATAAAGGGTTACTGGGATGTATAAACACATGCAATGCCTCAATTAATACAGCTGGGATAAGAGACCAGCTTGCTGAGAGGACTTCTGGGTGGTATTAGATGAATGACTGAAAAGTCATTGTTGATTTAGCCTGGAATTAAACAGCAGGTAACTCAGTCTGCTCAGTTCCATCCATATTTACAATAGGAACCCACTCGTACCAACCTACAACCTGCTCACTATGAATTTTATTCACTTTAAAAGTCACCAAGCAACCTACTCAACTGCAGACGGCCCTTACACCAACGGGAGAACATAAGGAGTCTAGATGTGCGTCCTTAGATGGAAGCTAGTGAGGATTACTGGTAAAACCTTTATACTTCCTAATCACTTCAGCAGTGATCAGTTACTCACATGGGGGGGCTGTGGTTGTTGGGCTTTTTGTTCTGTGAAGAGTAAAGGAAGGGAAAAAAAGCACTGAGGAAACACAAAGCTACCAGGCACCCTGTGGCCAAGAGCACCCAACAAATCTAACGCAACGCTGCAATACACACCTGCAGTTCTTTTCAGAGGATCTGTATCAGTGAACAGCTACATCCCTGACAATCTTTAGAGACGGCATCAATCAAACCAGTAGATTTCCATGCAATAGAAGAGGTGTAGGCAGCACATATTGGCCACAGTTCTCTTTAGGTTGCTGCATACCATACCATAGAACCATTCAGGTTGGAGAAGACCTGCAGGATCATCAAGTCCAACCATCAACCCTACCCTACAAGGTCACCCCCAAACCACATCGCCCAACACTACATCTAAGTGTCTTTTACATCCAGGGGCAAGGACTCCACCACCACCCCAGGCAGCCCATTCCAGTGCCATAAAGACTATATGCCAGTGTTGATTGCTCCATAAGCCCAAACAGCTTTGAGATACCTCTCAGAGCTTCCACTTCACGACCCAGGAGCAGCCTGAGCACCAGAACAAAAACAACAGCAGCATGACTCAACACATCATTATAATTATCAGGAATGTCTTTCACAGGAAAAAATTACACTCAGACCCTTACCTGAGCTAAGTGTGTCAGGACAGACTTCACAATAGCAAGCGCTGAATGCTGCTGGTTTTTCCTCTTCTCCCCGAAGGACTTTATTTTACACAAAACTCACCCCCTCCTGCTCAGACACACTTCCCTGACCGCAGTTATAGGGCCTTAATGGCCGCTCCTCCCTGCTTTAAAAAGGCACCACCCCACAGCAAATGGGAGAAAGACAATTATGCTGATTCTCAACACCTGCTACTCAACACAGGCAAGCACTGGTATCAGCCCAGACCTCAACACCCACCTGATCTGAGGGACAGCTGAAGAGCCAGAGCATCATTTGCTGCTCAGCGCTAACGACACAGCACAACCAGTAAGGGCAGGAACTTCCCCAGCCACTTCAGCAAGACACAGCAGAGTCTACTCCTGGTTCCCATTTCTCTGTATTAAGCCAGGGGGAAGGGATCTCAGGATGTTCAGTCATAAAACTTGGGTTTAGTGCCTGAACGTTCCTTCTAAACAGGGATGAATCATAATCCCTGAAGGTTATGGTTTTCCATACTTGCAAGACTGCTCCTGATGGGATTAATTCTTGTAACAGCGTAGCCGATCACCCCCATTAAGCAAATAAAAAGCCTCACATAATCAAGCAGGTCAGTGTAAGCAAATAAACAATGTCCCACGATCTGAATGGGCTCAGTGCTGTCTCTGGAAGAGCACGGTTTTGTTTCTTAGCCTAAGATTTAAGCAAAGGATTCAGAAATAAAGAAACCTCGAGCACAGATTATCTAAGGCCAGCTGCATCAGTATATAGGTTGTTTTTTCTCCTGCCAATCTTCTCCAGTCTTGTTGCCTTTGTGACAGCACCTAATCTGCCCTACTGAGCCTGATTACAGAGCAGACAGGGCTAACTACAGACTGGTGTCATCCCGCTGGCAGTAACATAAATCACTCCCTGGCAGAGGTCTTGCTATGTGGCTCCATATTCCCTAAAACCTTGCTAGATAAAACAAGTCATTGAAACCACAGAGAGAAGGATGTTAGTGCTGCGATCCCGCAAATGCTCTGGCTTTCGGTGACCAATCACTTGATCAGTGACTGCACAACTTCACTGTGGCTTCACTCACGTGACAGCTCTCCACCATGCAGATTCTGGTCAAACAGGAAAAGAAAGGAAAAGCCCCAAATCCTACCTCACTCTGTGCGTTCCGTCAGACAGTGTGCAGAGCACTTGTGGAGCAAAAGCATCAGCAAGCGCGGCATTAGAACGCTGATGATACACTTAATGAGTTGTGAAGCACTGATCGCTGCTTACTCATAAGACTTCCATTTCAAAGGGACAAGAATCCAGTTCTACTTGTTGAGCCTTGGAAGAACCAGAGTTCTTGCACAGATTACAGGTCTGACTGACAGCCTGACTCTCTCATTTTCTTAACGAGCTGCAGAGGTATGAGCCCTGTCTGAACGCTCCTGCCTTCCAGAAGGAAAGTACTCTCCCACTTCCAGGCTGAGAAGGGTCTGTTCTCCCACTCATAGAATTGTTTAGGTCACAAAAGACCTTTAGGATCAACTTTTAAAGGTCAAAGTTGAACTTTAAGTCCAACTATGAACCCAGATGTCCTAAGGCCACCGCTAAACCCTGATGAAGGCAGTATTTCTCTACAGACTGCCCTGATTGGAAAGATAAGAATCACAGAACATTAGGGGTTGGAAGGGACCTCGAAAGATCATCCAGTCCAATCCCCCCACCACAGCAGGATGACTTAGACTAAGTCGCACAGGAACATGGCCAGGTGGGTTTTAAATGGCTCCAGAGAAGGAGACTCCACAATCCCCTGGGCAACCCCTTCCAGGGCTCTGTCACCCTCACTGGGAAGAAGTTCCTTCTCATACTTATGTGGAATCTCCTCTGTTCCAGATCACACCCACTGCCCCTTGTCCTATCACTAGATGCCACTGAGCAGAGCCTGGCTCCATCCTCCTGACACCCACCCCTCACACATTTATCAACATTAATGGGGTCACCCTTCAGTCTCCTTTCCAAGCTCAAGAGACCCAGCTCCCTCAGCCTTTCCTCATCAGGGAGATGCTCCACTTCGTTATCTCTGTAGCTCTGTGCTGGACTCTCTCCAACAGTTCTGTGTCCTTCTGGAACTGAGGAGCCCAGAACCAGACACACTATTCCAGATGTGGTCTGACCAGGGCAGAGAACCTCTCTTGATCTGCTAACCATCCTCATTCTGATCCACCTCAGGATGCCATTGGCCTTCTTGGCCACAAGGGTCTCACAGCTGTCATGGACTCACTGTGCCAACACAGAAAGGTACCTACAGCTCAAAAGACAAGGTGAACACCCAATGGTTCCATCATGGCACAGCATCCTCTGACACTGGCACCAACACCAACATGAGGGCTGCTGTTAAGACTTCAAGCAATGAAGACTTGCCTTTCATTAAAGGCTCAATCAGGGCACCCCAGGCAACACCTGACTTTCTCCAAGACGCATATTAAGAATTCCCCATGCAGTTTCAGATCAGAAATTATTCTTCCTGTTGTCTTTAAAGGAGGCTACTTATTTTTGGCTAAGTTTTTCACCCCAACATAACAAGGTAGTTTACTAGACAGAGGTTTGGAAGCACTGTCACCTATCCCTGTGCAGTGTTTCCAACCATTTTCTAGAAGGAAAACGGAGGGCAGCAGCATCTAAATTAAATACTGCATTTCTCTGTTCTGGGCTAATCCTTAAGAAAAGCCATAATGCAGCTGGTAGTAAACCAAACCCTTATCTCCTCAGCAACAAAACAGTTCCACATCCCCCTTCACCCCAGGGAGAGAGGTGCTGGAAGCCAATCTGAGCATGACAGAAGTAATTTACCTAAAGCACCTTATGCTTGGACTAATCTCAACAGCACAGGGACTGTGAGGCATCAACTCAGAACTGACACAAATTAGAGCAATCCCAACTGAGCCTGAAGAGAGAAACGGTTCCGTCTAATCTTCCACTGCCCCCAAATCCAGCACTGTGCTTCACATCTTGCACTCTGGAGATGGTGATCAGTGCCAGGACATCTACTTAGTGAAAGGAAGTCTGTCTGCAGACAGACTGGCTCTCAGGTGTCTCAGTAGACCTGCTCTACCCACAGCGGTGCCAGGCTGACAGGGCACAGATGCCAGCTGTGTCACCAGCTGCCACATGTCAGAGGTGGGGGACATCGCTCTAGGTCATTTAGCAAATGTCAAGGCATATCAGAAGCATTTCTGCTCTCTATTTATTCTAGAACAGAGCACTTAAAACACAACGCATAGCTTACCTCCTAACACCTGCCTTGCACGAGCTGTGTCTTCCTCCAGCATTTTGCCACACCTGGCCAGAGCTGAGGTGGTCTCCTTCAGCTCTCAGGGTCTGGCTGAGGAGGCATCACTCAGGATGATCTGACTGAATGTGTTGTTCATCTATTTTGTGTGCGTTTGGTTAAGTCTGCAGGTTAAGTGGAAGGCTAAGCACAGACTCATGCAGGCAGTCCATATCTATTTAAAAAGATGTCTCAGTTTTGAAATCTATCATATCAACGCGCTTCCATCAAATCCCTTACCCGCAGGAAAGGAAAGAAAAGGAGACCTAGCTCGAGGTCAGATTTCACAGTCACTAAATGAGCACTGCTCCCACTGACAGCTGCATTCACTCCCATTTTACTTCATTTTTGTGGATGCTGACAAAACGATTAACAGATCACAGAACATTTAGGGATTGGAAGGGACCTCAAAAGATCATCCAGTCCAATCCCCCCACCACAGCAGGATCACCTAGATCCAGTCACACAGGATCACTGGCCCAGCAAAGCACAATTTGCCTGGTTTTATGTCATCAGGAGACTCAAGCCTGTGGCATCGATTCTGTTGATGGTTGGATTCAATGATCCCAGAGGTCTTTTCCAATCTGAATGATTCTGTGATGAAAAGGGGGACGGGATTGTTTTCTCCATTCTGGTTATGGCTTACACAAGACTTTTGGTAGTCACAAGGCAATGTATTTGTAGACTATCCAATGAAACTGCAATTTATTGATAAACTATGTTAAGATTGTAAAGTATTTCACAGTTGGTCTAGGGGATCCTGATGTGGCGGGGGGATTGGACTACATGATCTTTTGAGGTCTGTTCCAATCCCTAATGTTCTATGATTCTGGGATTCAATTCCTTTATCTGCACAGGCACAGAGATGTAGTTTGAAAAAAAAGGACCCCTTCTGACATGAATTAAGAGAGGGGTTTGTGCGTGTGGATTCTGCTTTAAAAAAGAGCAAGGCAACAGCTCTCTGTCATGCCCTGGAGTGACTGCACTTAGGTTTCATAAAGAAAAACAAAGGCAGAAACTATGAGAAATGCAGAAATGTCATCTCCTCCCTTGTTCTCAAAGCACTTCTGTCATTTCTCATTTTTCTGGTCCAGGAGTTTCTCAAACTGCCCAAAGGTTTGTGCAGTCAACTTCTTTGCAGCTGCCCTGCTACCACCACCAAGCACAGGAGACAGCACAGACACATCAGCCTGCCTGGATGAAGTGTGTTGCTTATTTGATTCCCTCAGTCTAAAAGAACGCACAGCTACACTTCCAGCTCTCAGCTCTCTCTCGTCATGGAATTTTGCAGCAAAACAGATGCAAAAACTGGACAAGGAAACAATGAGGACAGCGAAATGAACACAGGCACTGTCACTTCACCTCCAGCTTTCCAGGCTGCCAGTGCCCACCCTTCTCATCCTTCATACCGATCCTGATCCTTCATACCGACCTCCTGCTTCACTTATTGCTGCCTCTTATTCAAGGAACTGCCTACCTGGCCTGTCTCCCCCAGAAAGCCGTATTTCCAACTTCCAACACAGCTTTCCCTACACAACCCGCTCTGTTCCCACATCTCTGCCAAGTACACACGGCCAGTTTTTCCCACCTACCGGCCAGCGTTCCGTGCAAGGCTAAAACGCTCTTGAGCACTTTCATGTATTGCACTAGGCAAGGCATTTTCGAGCCAGAATCTCCACACTTCTGTGCTGACCCTTCTGTGTTCAGCATGAAGATAACACTGTGCTTCAGGTTCCAGAAGGACACAGAACAGCTTGAGAGAGTCCAGCGCAGACCCACAAAGATGATGGAGAGGACCATCTCCCTGATGAGGAAAGGCTGAGGGAGCTGGGTCTCTTGAGCTTGGAGAAGAGGAGACTGAGGGGTGACCTCAT
>JAOXOE010030265.1:0-13305 GCA_028565055.1 Phoeniculus purpureus | reverse complement strand
TGAGTTTAAAAGACGCTTAGATGTAGTGTTGGGGGATCTGGTTTAGGGATGAACTTGTAGAGTAGGGTTGATGGTTGAACTTGATGATCCTGGGGATCTTTTCCAACCTGAATGATTCTATGATTTTATGACGCTGCCAAACCAAAGGGAGATTAACCCTGAAACAAAACTGGTGTTTATGGAAAGAAGACTCTGGGGGATCTTAGTATGACTTTGTAACACTTCTGTCACATAAAACATAGGTAAATATTCTAGTCTATATTATGAGGGGTTCAAAAAGCAATGTATTGTAGGAGGTTAGTAGATGCCATGACAAACCTTTTTAACTAATCCAGCCTACCAAGTGTGAGAATGTTTTGACCATTGCTCAAAATCCGTGACGATTTGGACAACAGTAAATTACAGATTTTTTTTTTTTTTCTGGTGAAGAACCTGTGTGGTTTTGTCCAGTGTGAACACTGAAACCATTGAAAAGCTGTTGCACAAGGCTTGAGGTGTACAGTGTAGGTCTGTGTACACCCTAAAAATGAGTCGTGGAACCATACAATGTATTGGGTTGGAAGTGACCTGCAGAGGACATCTAGTCCAACCCCACTGCAATGACCCCCATCAAGCCTGACCTTGAGTGTCTCCAGGGATGGGGCCTCTACCACCTCTTTAGGCAACTTATTCTCACTTCAGTCAATTTAAGGAACTGTGGTAAATACTGTGATTTGACTAATTTTGTACTTAGGATTAGTTTCTGTGTTTGGAAGCAACAATGAATTGAAAAAAGAGAACACGCTAAAAGCAAAACTGGTGCAAGACTGGTTACGTTAATGGTCCTAGAATGTCTGGAATTCTCAAGGGGAATCCTCTCAGTGAAAATCCTTGAGAAAAACAGGTGCAGTTCACTGCATCATATAGGTGAGATTGTGTAGACAGCTGCAAGAGGAGGGAAGAAAAAGGCTTCATTTTAGCTTGAAGCCTACAAACTTGCTGGGGTGGTTTCCTTCAGGAAGGCAGGCTGAACGTGCATAGGGTTATAGTTTCACTTAATTTCCATAAAAGTCTGGCTCTCCTAAAACAGAGTGCAGTCTTGTTTCAATAACCTGTGTGAAGTAGAGAGATGCATGCACATCAGGAAGGTTTAAGGTGTCGCTTGCTTCTTCAACGGCTGTGTAAATAAGTGTCCTTAATGACCTTCTCTTGAAGGGCTTTTTCATACTAAATGCAACCTCTAGAAAAAAATAAAAGGTTTTACATTTAATAAGAGCTTTACTTTGGCAGTGGTTAGGTGTAGTAGGTGGAGAGGCTGGCTTGCCGTTTTTTTGTTTAAACCATCCTGGACCTGGAAATAGCCTTGTGAGGATTTTCTTCATGTCATTATTTGCCATGATCAACAAATTTGTCCTAAAAAGTTCTTTACCATGGAGGTTCCACATAAACAGGAGAAGGAACTTCTTCATGGTGAGAGTGACAGAGCACTGGAATGGGCTGCCCAGGGGGGTTGTGGAGTCTCTCTAGAGATGTTTAAAACCCACCTGGCCAAGTTCCTGTGCGACTGGATCTAGGTGATCCTGCTGTGGCAGGGGGATTGGACTAGATGATCTTTCGAGGTCCCTGTGATTCCGTGATTATAACAGAAGAGCTTTTCCTAAACTGTCGTCTTTGTAGTGACCACCAAAGACTGCTCTTTGTGTAATGTGTAGAGTGCAGGACTAATATTGCTTAGTTTTTTAACTAAATTTGTCTACTAAAGAAAAACTTACTAATATTTTTCTCTTTTGGCTTTTGAAGGTCTTGGGATATGAGTAAATTTTTGAAAATCCAGTGCTGTGTTAGCCGAATCAAATACCCTTCCTTTGCCAAAAAGTGGATCAATATTCGCAAATCCTATGGGAATTTCTATAAGGTTCGTACAGATTAATGTTCTTCTCACAGGGAAATTTGGTTTAAAAGTTGAGATTGTCCTGTTGTACTTGTCACCTTGTGTAGTATCAAATCATGTAAGAGTGGTTCTCTTCTGCTTCCTGCTCCTCTTTGTCTGGAGCCAGGGCCATGGGCAGCACAAGAACAACTTCTCGGTGGAATACTTCCTCTGCAAGGTGGACGGTCCCATTGTCACCACCGGCCACAGAGGACCCAGGAAGTTCAATGTGAAGAAGATCTGAGCCTCTCCCCTAGGAGGAACACTAGCAACTCCCCAGACGTGGGCACAATCAATAAGGCCAATGGCATCTGGCTTGTATTAGAAATAGTGTGGCCAGCAAGAGTAGGGAGGTTATCATCTGCCTGTATTCGGCACTGGTGAGGCCGCATCTTGATTACTGTGTCCAGTTTTGGACATCTCAATACAAGAGAGACTTGGAGGTGCTGGAGCATGTGCAGAGGAGGGCAGCTAAGCTGGTGAAGGGCCTGGAGAATAAATCTTGCGAGGAAAGACTGAAAGAGCTGGGCTGTTTAGTTTGAAGAAGAGGAGGCTGAGAGGAGACCTCATCACTCTCCACAACTACCTGAAAGGACGTTGTGGAGAGGTTGGTGCTGGTCTCTTCTCACAAGCAATTAGTGACAGAACAAGAGCAGATGGGTTCAAGCTACAACAGGGTAGGTTTAGCCTGGATAGTAGGAAGAATTTTTTCACCGAAAGGGTGGTCAAGCACTGGAAGGGGCTTTCCAGGGAGGTGGCTGAGTCGCCATCCCTGGATGTGTTTGAAGATTGTTTGGATGAGTTGTTGAGGGATATGGTTTAGGGGGGAACTTGTAAGATAGGGTAGATGGTTGGACTCAATGATCCCAGGGGTCTTTTCCAGCCAGAGTGATTCTGTGGGTTATTTGCAATGGTAGCCAGCTCCTTCTCAGTCTACACTTAATAGTTTGTTTGAACGTGATTACAGCCTAGCTAATGATCTTCTCTTGAAGGGCTTTTTCATAGTAAATGTAACCTCTAGAAAAAGAGTCTAACCTTTAATTAGAGAACAACTTTGCTTTGTGCTGGGCAAATACAACATTTCTGTCTGTATTACTGCCCCTACTTTGCACAGGCATTTCTGCTGGAAACAGGCTGAAAACACAAAACAGTCTTGTTAGTCCTCTCCGCTTTAACACCCCTTGTCTGTTGAGCATTGAGTGCTTTTTCATCACCAGCAGTTAAGATTAGAAGGGATTGGCTTCTCTTTGCTTTCTTCAGCATTTTTGTTCAGTGCTTCTGTTTAGCTACTCTGTGCTGCTGTTGAATCTGTTGTTAAGTAGTAGTGGTCGATAAAATCAACAACAAGGGATGCATTGTAACTTTACCATGGAATATCCCACAACCTGCAGCATGTTTCCGCTGCCCAGTTTGTGGGTGTTGCTCCCTTTCAAAGAGCAAATACATATTGAGTAGTTAATCAAGGAAGGGCTTTGCTGGTGTAGGACTTTGCATGGGTGAGGAGTTTCCTTGTCAAGCTGTTCTAGTGCTGCTGATCTGTTCCTGTGCTGTTTGAAGGTATCCAGAAGCTTGATGTCAGTGAGAATCAGAAGCCTGGTGCTTCTTTAATCACTTAGCATTTAAAATGAAAACGAAAGTCTGATTCCTTCTGCAGTGCCACTTGGCTTTTATAAAGCTTTTTAAGCCCAGCTAGGCTGTGGCTTCCACCACTGCCAGCACTGGTACATCCTGAGCTGGTGCTAGTAATGGTGAGAGGCTCTGTAGACTATCCTGAGTCTAGACAAACATCTTGTTGACTCTCCTCTGTAAAAATTAGTGTCTGTGTGATCAAGGTGCTTTGAAGTTAAATGCAGTGACTTAAGTGGGCTTAAAATCTGCATATGCTTCTACTGCGCTGTGTGAGATGAAAAAGACTTGGTACAGAAGCTAATTCTCAAATGCGGTTCACTTTTTCCATCAGGTTCCTAGGAACCAGACCAAGCTGACAATCATGCTTGAAAAGCTGGGCATGAATTATGACGGGAGACCTCACAGTGGACTTGATGACTCTAAAAACATTGCAAGGATAGCTATAAGGATGCTGCAGGATGGCTGTGAACTGCGGGTGAATGAGCGAATGCATGCTGGACAGCTTATGACAGTCACCTCCTCAGCCCCCTTAGAGGGAGCCCCTGCTCCACGGATGCCCCACTACAAAAACTAGTGACTCCGGTTCTTCTGCCTTAAGAACTGTTCTCAGGTATCTCCTCAAGGCTGTTAAGAGCTTATTAAACAGCCACCTCTGCCAACCTGTCTGCAGTGCAGAATCTGAAAGCACTTTAACTAAATCATCTCTGTTTAAATGGAGTGTGGAATCTTTTTGCTCTTTGAAGCCTGTGTTAGAGTATTTTCTTTCTCTACTGATCTGTTGTTTGCAACTTTTCTAGCAGAAGGTTGATGTGCAGAACCCAGGTGAAGTGTTAAGCTTTTAACAACGCGTAATTTAAACTTATGCAAAGACTGATTGGAGCTGCGTGCTGCTGTTCCACCGCAGCCTGTGGGTGGTGTTTCCTCACTGTGCTGTACTCTAGTGATGTCTAGCATCTGGTTATTCATTGCACACAAATAAGACATGGCTGGAAGAACTGAAATAGCAAGTGGTCAGACTGGCCTTTCCTGATAAGGCCCTCTCCTAAGGGCTCCTGCTAGTCATTTAAAACGTTGGGGGTTTGTTTACAAAGTCTAGGAGAAATGGGAGCAAATCAGTTCTGCTGCTTCGCTTGGGGTTTTGGTTTTAGTTTTTCCTTTGAGGAATATGTTGTCTCTGCTTCCATATCAAACAGAAGAGCTGTGTATTCAAGAAAAACCCATTAACACAGTATGATACTAATTTTTTAAACCTGTATTTAAGAGAGATTTTCACTTTGAGGATATCCCTGTCACATGCATAGCTGCACTTCATGTATTGTAATTTTTTTGATGCTGTCAGCTGTTTGGACTTAAAAATGAGTGCAGTAAAATGACACGCCAGGTCATCAGCATTCTGTGTAAAACAAAACGAGGAGCTTCTGGCTCATAGTTAAAGACATGCCCAGCTATTTTTGATACCTCCCCATACCTCTGTCACCTTAAAGCTATGCCTTTATCTCCAAATCTGACATCGGAAGGTTAATATAATTTTATTAGTGAAGGCCACATCTCATTACTAACAACAACTTCTGCTTTCTTCCTAGGCCCCAGATAACATGATATTCAAAAGAGGCCACAGTGATAATTTGCTTTGTCTTCACGGGCTGTTATGAAATGCAACATTAATGTGATCAACTTTGCATTAGAATGGCTTGTTCTGAAAAGCAGAGCAGTGTGTTTTCGTTGCTGTTAGTAAAAATAAGAAGGTTAGTTTGGTATCCTTGTATTACAATTCATTCTTTCTACCGCTTATATGAAGGAAACAGAATAACCAATTCATAATAAAGCTTTGTTGAGAACATTCACTGACTAATCGGGCTCCTCTCAGCTCTTTTGACTGTTAAATTGGATCAATGGCAATGTGACATTTTGAATTCATGTAACAGAAGTATCTGTCAGCTCTCATATGTAGGAAATGAACAGTCACCTTTCCTTAGTCACAGATTCGGATGGCCACAACTGCTTTAGAATGACTTTTTTTTCTGTTTTCCTTCTTTGTCCTGCTCTTCTTGAGAGTTTTGTTGAACTGTACCATTTCCTTTCTTTCTGAAGCAACACTTGATGTGTTTTCAGAAGGGCGAACTCCAGATTTCTGATGTGCTTACTCTGAAAATACCATTTATTTCTCACCCTGTATTTTGTACAGGTTAATGATGTGTTTGCTTTTCACTCTACCAGCCATATTATCCTCTTCTCTGAAACTGTGGTAATTTACTTGTTCTGTCTCTGAATTACCGTGATGTGGGCTTCTGTGATAAAATCAAGTCTAGCTCAGCAGATCTCCACTTGGGACGCTCACAGTATCATAGACTTTGTCACTAGCCTTTTATTTACAGGTCTGTAACCAGGCTCCACAGTCCGATGAAAAACTGTTTGTTACAGATCATACTGCAGGTTTCATAAGTGAAGAGCTGTGGTAACTTTACATCACTTATTTCAAGTACAAAGTTGCTTATTTCCATTAAAAGTCTTGAAGAAGATATTTTTGAGGTAAGGCTCAAGTAACAATTGTTTTCTGTTTACACCGTGAGTTGTTGTTTGGGGTTTTATCATCAGCAAGTTGCAGGAATCGATAGAATCATTCCAGCTGCTATTTTATCCAAGTTGGGTTGATGTCAAACTGGAAGCTGTGATTGTGAAATGAATTTCATTTTACTAGTTTGTTCTGGTTGAAATGTAATCAAACTTACTAAAACAAGTCAATGTGAACAATTCACGTACTCTATTGCCTCCATATGGCTCGAGGAGACTTCGACAGTCTTGGGAGGTCTTTGTCTCCGCATGGCCCATGATTACTCTTCTCTGCTGAGTTGGCACTATTGCCATAGCTAGGTGGCTTAAATCTCATGAATTTGACTACTTGACAACACTCAGCAAAGGAATACCCTTTCTTGGATGCTGTCACACTGAAGGGCAAGGAGGCATTTGAGGAGCAAGAGTACGTGGTGTGGTGATTTTAGTAGGGATGCCTTTGTGCAGCCAAACAGTTTGTTTTTCAGGTTGATCTTGTTTATCCACAGAGGTTTGCTGAGTGCATTTCTGCTGCCATGAATGGTTTTTCTTTGCTAGAGGAGTCATCCCATGCTGGAAAAATTCGTTGAGAATTACTTTTTCTACAATTAAGGATGCAAAAAGCAGATTCTTTTTTAATGTGGAAAAATGACGCACGCAGACATTATCCTACTGATACGGTAAGAGGCTTGCTTTGGTTTTTTTATTTCACACTTCAGGAGCTGTACTTGAGCAGTTCTACCACTCTGGCAGACAGCCTTGGTAGAACACTAACGAACTTTATAAAAGGAGTTGCAGACAAATTGCAACAGGAGCACTTTCAAGTAGATTTCTTAATATGTATTTATATGAATGTGAGAGGGATTCACAGAATCTTGGGGTTGTGTTAGAGAGGGGAAAAAGGTTTCTCAGGGAGGTTAAAGAGCAACGACTGATCTGTCTCGATGAATAAATGCCTGAGAGAATGTTCCTAGTTGCACAGGGAAGAAGAGGTCACAAAGGTTTGTAGTCTCCCATCACCCTCCTAGTGAGGTATGGCTGTGGGGGCAAGTCAGCAAGTCTGTGCAAGTCAGTTGTCCGTAGAAACTGCTTCTGTCTGTGCTTGTCTTATTATAAGGTAACTTCATAATTTAGTTTAACCAGGTGTTTCCATATTTTATTGGAAATTAACTTTGCAATGAAGCAGGGGCAGTTCCCAGTAGTAGAAATATGTGCAAAGCCTCAGTTCACCTTGAGCTGACATTCTCTTGTCCTTGGAAAGCTCTCAGTGCTTCACTACAGGCCTTCACTGCTCTTCAGTGACCTTGAGGAAGCAGTGCTTTTTCACCACTGTGAAGGGCACAGTTTTTAACTACTAAAGAACAACTCATTTCTCTCACCGTACAGTTTCCAAGACTGTTTTTTAAGTCATCCCTTTCCCTTTTATTTCCATTAATGAACTTTTACCACCCCTGAAAATAAATCTGTGCTAGGCAAGATCTTTTCGTAGTCTTTTTTAATGTGGGGAAAACCCTAGGTCCTTTTTAAAAGAAACTGGAAGTCTAGCTGTGCAGGATTAGGTATTGAGAGACCCACTTATAGACCTGAGGCTTTTGAAAGAAGCTACATATACAGAACATTATTCTAGCCCAACCGGGACTGTGCCAGACCGCTAAAGGGCTTCATATTTGACAGCTCCATGGGTAGCAGGGACAGCTTACCAGAAGGACTCCCATAATGGCAATATGTGAAGTAGCTTGGTGGTACATGCCTGTTGAATTGAGCTGTGGCTTTGCTGAACAGCCATAGAGCAGGCTAAGTCTTCATTTTAGAAGACCTTCCTGCTTATTCAGTGGAGAAAGGGGTGCTGATTTGCAAGACAAGGCTTTGAGGGATCGGAAGTAATTTTTCTCTTGGATTCCTTCTAGTTTAGTCTTCGCATATTCACAGTCCCCACGTCTGGCTGGCTGGCTTTTACACTCTTTAAATTGGAGGACTTAGTGGGAGAAAAGGCTTAAGGAGGTTCATAGATATGCTCCTTAAATTAAAGGAGAGTGGCCTCACATGGAGGAAAGGCTTTCAAGTGCATGTTAAGAGCCTTGGACACCTCTTTATGGCAGAGGTGACCTCTGGGTGTGTTCTGGTTAGGGAGGTGACTGCATGGCTCAGGCAGCTCTCTCCTCTGTGACCACTCAGTTCAGGGGTGCCTCATGCACCAGCCCCTGCTTCTGCAATCTTAACTCAGTGTGGTCATGACTGCACAGGTTAGGAGTAAATCTTGTGATGCTGCTTGCTCACAGGTAGTGGAGGGCTTTCTGCCCACTTTCCTGGCTGAGTTATTGCTAAGTGTGGTTCTTGCTGTTGTGAGTGGTAGTAATTATCTTGCACTAGTAAAGTACTTGTGAGCGGCAACTCCTTCTTCGTTTCGTTCCCTGTTTCAGTGATTTTTAAAGAGCCAGGTGGACCTCTGTGATCCAGAGATGTCCCAATAAGCAAGGATTGCTCCATCATGCTTGTGTTCAGCTCTGGAGTGGTGTGCCAGTCTTGGACTGAAGCATGGCTTTCCCATACAGCTACATGCTCAGCAAAACACCCTGCCTAGGCATTGTTTCTGCGATCAGTGTGACGTGGAGGTCTCCTTGCAGCATTCCTCTTGTTATTTCATGGTAATTCATAGTTCAAATCGATAAGCGGTTGAATATTTACGTTCTGAGCAGCATCAAAAGTGCTTTATGTGTCATTTAGAGACAGGTATAGCAGCCAGCAGTATGACACTCAAAGTGCCTCCCGTTTTCATTTGGAAACACTTGAACATTTGTTATCAATTTTATTCGTGGAGACACAGACCGAGATCGTAGGACCTAAACAGAAGGGAGAAGTGAAATGTTATTAGCTGATGTAGGCAGGGTAGGCCAGGTATGTGCTTACACTTACCCATACAGTGTAGGTTTAATACAGTTTGTGTGTTTAATACAGTTGATGAACATGAGAACAGGCTTTGGGGACATTTTGCCTAATTCCAGGTACAGAGAGGGTACTGACTACTGCTCTAAGCTTGGCTGTGTTTAAGCATAATCTGTGGAACAGCATAATTGTCTATTGCTGTCCTCTACAAAGATGGGGAAGATGGAGCCAGCTCCCCAGCCTTCTGTTAGTGGATAGCTCTGCTACAAATGGGTGACTGGACAAGAGATCTCCCCAACTCGTCCTTTCCAAACAGGTGATCTGGTTCTGTAAGAACCAGTCATGGAGAAAACCCAAGTCTAGATTATCTGATAGTCCTAATCTGCTGCTAGGATTGCTTAGTTAACTGGAAATCTTTTGGCTGCAGACAAGACCTTCATACCAGCTTTACTCTAGAAGACTCATTGCTGATAGAGAGCTGTTCTTCCCTACCAACAATGGCATCTTGCAGGGTATTAGTTTGGAAAGTTAAGCCATGCCCTGCAGAGAATAATATGCATAGAGCAGGTCACCACACTTGCAAGTCATCAGTAAACTCACTGCCTTGTAGATAAGGAGCATTTATTTGAGCTGAGAAGCCTGGGTGGAGTACAGCTGGAAAAAGAAATCAGGCATCACAAACTGGAATACAGGAGGTTCAGTTTAAACAGAAGAAAAATCTCTTGCTGTGTGAGTAACAGAGAACTGGCTGCCCAGAGAGGTTGTGGTGTCTCCTTCTCTGGAGATACTTAAATCCTGCCTGGGTGTGTTCCTGTGTGAACTTCTTTAGGTGATCCTGCTCCAACAGGAGGGTTTGGACTGTATGTTATTAAGAGGTCCCTTCCAACCCCTACCGTTCTGTGATTCTGTGATCCTCATCAGGCATCAGAGAGAGTTGCTGTGGTGCCTGTAAAACCCATCTGTTGGCATCCTGCAGATCTTTGGGAGCAGTTTCCTTCTGCTATGCTGATGTGCTGTTTGCCACTGTTAATCTACAGAGCCACACAAGTGTGTTTCTTCTTCAGACATTTCTCAAACACTTTCAGTTTGCTGGGGTTGGGGCTGTTTTCTCTGGAATTTACTAGCTTACTCCTTGTTCTTGCTTATTTTGCATAGGTGAAATAGACCTTCCCTGACCTTGCTTGTAATGATTTCCTAACATTCCACGTCTGGAAGCAGCTGTACTCTGTGCTGTAATCTTGTCTGTACTGTGAGCCTAACTGTTGTGAACAGATCTTAGAGAAACCTTATCAGATCACGGACTGCTGCCTTGTCAGGAGCTTGCATAGTGCAGTGTTCTTGAATGCTGCAACCGTTTCACAGAGTAAAGGGGACACTATAAGAAGTACAAGCAAATGGAGAATCTCCACGTCCTTCACAAGTCACAGCCAAAAACTTGTGGCCAATTCTTGTGGTTTAATGGTGGTTTTATTCATGAATTACAGAATCATTAGGGATTGGAAGGGACCTTGAAAGATCATCTACTCCAATCCCCCTGACACAGCAGGATCACCAAGACCAATTCACACAGGAACACATCCAGGTGGGTCTTAAACGTCTCCAGTGAAGGAGACACCCCCCTGGGCAGCCCGTTCCAGTATTCTGTCACCCTCACTGTGAAGAAGTTCCTTCTGATATTTATGTGGAACCTCCTGTGTTCCAGCTTAAACCCATTGCCCCTTGTCCCATCACTAGATGACACTGAGCAGAGCCTGGCTCCATCCTCCTGACACCCACCCTTCAAATATTTATAGAAATGCTTATCTCCTCTGGGGTTGCTGCCACCACGTTTGAAAATCATGGCAAGGAGAAGGTCGTTTTGAAATGTCAGTTTAGTTAGATGTGTGATGGATGTATGTTTATGTGATGGGTATTTATTTTTACAGCAGAGCTGCACTGGTAAGGGTAGCATCATGTGTAGCATCATGTATGGATGTGTTCCTGTGCAGCTTGGTCTAGGTGATCCTGCTGTGGCAGGGGGTTGGCCTAGATGATCTTTCAAGGTCCCTTCCAATCCCTAATGATTCTCTGATTTTGTGTGGAGGAAGTAGAGTGATGCTTCACTAGATTCAGCGAGTAAGCCTGTTCAAATGCCTTTGCTTTTTCTGACAGCTGGGCAATAGCCTTCAAGCATGCAAATTTCTATTGGCCTTGAAAGAGGAAAATAAGGTTTATAAACTTCTGAAACGCGTCTAAAAGTTTGTATTTGAGCAATTGTAAAGATTAAGAGATATGCATGGGGTTTCTGGAGAACTGGGAAATTGGAAATGCTTTAGAAGGAACAGTGGTGCTGAGACAGCATTTATGTGCTGTTGAGTACAAGAGCATGTGAGAAACAGAGCGGATTTTGTTCAGAGCAAGAGGTTCTTGTGATAGTCATGTAGCGTGTAGTGTTGTGTAGCTGATTAACACTTCTCAGCGTGGCACCACCAAACCCTGGGGGACCTTGATCAGCCTTGCTAGCTGGTTTTGTGGAGCGATCTCAGCGGGGCTGTAGCTTTTAGCATAGAGGAAGATAGTATCAGCCTGAGATGGTGACAGCTCCATAGGGGTGTAGCTTTTAGCATAGAAGAAGATATTATCAGCCTGAGATGGTAGCAGCTCCATAGAGGATGTCGGTTGTACTATCAACTCAAGTTATCAGCGAGAGGTTTTCTTCCACAGTTTAGTCTGGGATATGACGTTGTTCTTGTAAGTGGTGGATCAAGGTTTCTAAAAATCAATAGTTGCCAGACAATCTTCCACTATAAAAACAGAATCACTTTAACAGCCTATGATTTAGCTCTCTTTCAGGTGGAAAATAGAAATGCCTTCTTCCTGCCCTCCAGCCAAGAGATTTGCTCAATTTGGTGGATAGTGATTGACATCGACATGGAAGTTTTTTTGTTGTTTAATGGTGTGATTTGGCAGAGAGTGAATGAACTCCTCTGTGCTTGGCTGGTTTGGGGGGTGTGTGTGAAACATTTCCATAGAGGTTGCAGTAGATGTGTCATACTGGACAAAACCTCTGTTCTGAACCAAGGTAGCCGTGCTCAACTTCTTTCCTCAGTTAAAAGACCACAGGAGCAAAATACTCTGTGTTGGAGCCCTATGCTTGTTTTAAAAAGAGGGAGAAGCCTAGTTTTTGTATATATAAGACATAGTTTTATACACCAGTTGTGGCTTACTGCAGAGTTTCTAGCCTTGTTCTGAAGAGGATGAAGTTCAGGCATAGAATTGAATTTCTGTTCACGTTTGTGCAGTGAGTGCATACACTGCTAGAAATGGAAATCAGCTGCCTTGTCTCCTCAGCTAACATCTCCTTAAAACCCTCTACTATTTCTTTTCACTGGACAACATCTTAATATAGGTTGCTACTAGAGGAAGAGGCTGTGCAACTGCTGTTGCGATGTTGGCTGAGCAGTTGGTGGAGACAGGTCCTTGCCTGAGGGAATTCAACTCAAACTCCTCATCTCCAAAGCATCTAGCTCTGCATCTCATCTTGGATATGCAGGGTGTATCTTCCACAAATGCTTCACTGAGCAATAGGACATTGCAGTCTGCCTGCCCTGGCATTAGAGCTGAAAATTCCAGGAGCTCTGGTTTGCATACAGTCACCTGAGCTGACAGCAGAAAGCCCTGTAGACTGTGTGATGACTGCAAAGGAACATCAGCAATTGCTCTTCAGCTCCTTCATGCTACCAGGAGTTCCTGAGATTTCAAATAGAAACACAGAATCATGCAGGTTGGAAAAGACCTTTGGGACCATCAAGTCAAACCATCGACCCTACTCTACAAGTTCACTCCTAAACCAGATCCCCCCACACCACATCTAAGTGAGAATAGACACACTGATGAATAGAAAGAAACAAGAGTGTCTAGAAGCACCAGAAGGAAGGCATTGAAGGTGTATACGAATGGCAAGTGCTAATGGCACATGTGTTAGGAGGTCATTGGAATTACAGCATACCTGCATCTCCTTAGAATACCTAGATGGGATGAACAAGGGGTAACCTAAGCACACATAAGACAAACCTGAAATCTCAAGGCATAAGAATATGCTGGTCAAATGATAAGAGTGGGATTGGAGCAATTAGTCCTTCCCTGTATTCAGCACTGGTGAGGCCACATCTTGAGTGTTGTCTCCAGTTTTGGGCACCTCAATACAAGAGAGATGTGGAAGTGCTGGAGCAGTTGCAGAGGAGGGCAACTAAGCTGGTGAAGAGCCTGGAGAATAAGTCTTATGAGGAAAGACTGAAAGAGCTGGGGCTCTTTAGTTTGAAGAAGAGGAGGCTGAGAGGAGACCTCATCACTCT
>JAOXOE010030264.1:0-13305 GCA_028565055.1 Phoeniculus purpureus | reverse complement strand
GGTCAAGCATGACTTTCCTTTTGTAAAGCCATGCTGACTGTCCCTAATGACCCTCCTGTCCTTGATGTGCCTGGAAATAGCCTCTAGCCACAAGACCTGGGAAGAAACACCACCCTGAAGAAACACAAAACGAAATTCACCTTACCATTATACTGTTCTCCGGACCCAGCCATCACATACACAGAATCTGTTGATGTGAAGCTCACTTAAGCCCAGACAACACGTGTTGTTTCACAACAACATCATTGCTATTGTAGTAAATTTTAATTAAACTACTGTGTGCATTGGTGGTATTGGCAATTCTTTAGCAACATTTTTTGTTTCTTAGGTGATTTTCCCCAACACCCCAAAGAAGCTACTCTAAATTTATTAAATGAGATATACCAAAGGATATATTATAAGAATTTATATTGATTGGTTCAAATTAAAGTATTAAATAGAAGCAAGATTATTTTACCATTCACTGCCAAATGAAAATGTAGACAAGCTAAAAAAAATTGTAAAAGTAAACAAAAATCCCAATTAAATTTACCACTAAAATTTTAGAAAAAATAGCATACTAATGATTTAACTTTACAAGGGAATCAGCACTAAAACCAGCATTTAGTATTTGTAATTCTACACTTGACAACCAACACTAGCACTGCAGTACACGAGGGTGAACACACTAAAATAATGCACTAGAAAGGAGGCAGATACAGCAACCAATTTATGTCCGAGAAAGGAAAAAAAACACAACCCCAAAACAAAACCCCACAAACCCAACGAATGCTGTATTTGAGATTACAGTTGTGGGAGGCCAGACTCGTGCTTTAATTATGTGGCCACATTACCTCTTCATTAAGGATATATTACCCCCTTATTACAGGCACACATTTCAGCTGGAAAATTGAGACAGATGGATGCCACAGCTATAGTGAAGTCTCTCTCCTGTTTTAACTATATGCCTTCCCAATAGCAATTAAACAGCATGTTGTTTCTCATTAACAAAATAATTATTTAAATGTTAATCTGAATTTAATTGCCATGCAATCCTGATCACAGAGCTACTAAAATAAAGAATTTACAGATTTGAGAAGAACCATCTTAAGTTATTAGGTGTAGCAGCACTACAAAATCAGAGTGCTAATGAGAAAAACTAACATTCACCTTTGAGGTGAATCCTGATGCTGCTTTCCACAGCAAGTTAACTGTTCACTGGGGCAACAAATCTGAAAAGTTGACCCCAAGCATGACAAAGGTCTGCCCTTCCAAGGCAGGGATGATGCCCTTCCAAAGGTCCTCACAGGGATGAACTTGTCCAGCCACTTTAAATTCCTTAGATTGATAATCAGTGTACATTGGAGAAATTTATATCTGGACAATTTCCAAATTCCAGACAATGTTCCCCCAAAAAGAAACTGTGTTCAGAAGAGTAATTAATTACAATGCTGAGAGTTCTGCATTGTACAAGTTAGCATGTATAAATTTGTTATACTATATTCTAAGGCTGAAAAAACTGATTTCTCTGTTTGTATCAAAGCACCAAACTACTTTTACAGCAATAATTGGAGACACTGACCCAGTTAAATAAAGCTTAAATCACTAAAGCAGGAAACAACAGCCATTTTTTATAAGTAGGAATATTGTGTGCCATTACATATCTACAGTTGTGCACATTACAAAGGAACAAGTTGTAGTGAAAACCTGGAGGTACGCAGATGTTATCTACACATTTCTTACAAATGCAGTTTGAGTCGTACTCCAAGATACTACAGTTCTTCAGCAAGTATAACTTCCAAGTTTTCCAGTACTAGTACAGCTAACCAGGAAAGCTGCCTGGTATACTGAGCTCTATGTGGATTACATTTAGAGGATTATAGAACTTAGGAACTGGCAACTGAAGTATAAGAGAAGAAAAAAAAACAAAAACAAAGAACAAAAGTCAATATTCGGTGTTTATGCGCCTTATGTGAAATTGAGCTATTTGTATGTTGATCTATATTTTAAAATAGGAAAACATTACGGACGTACTACCCATTTCAGCAGGTGAATGAGAATCTGATGTAGACTTCTCTCTTCATTATTATTCTTTTTTTAGAAAATTCTTTTAAAAATTTTTGTAAATTATGTTCAATTGCAATACATCCATTATTTGTTATGTAGTGTAGCAAGTTGCTTGTGTATATGTATTAGATATAATTACCCAAGTATTTTATTTGCAATAAACAAGAGTTTAAAAAAAAGAAGATTCTGATTGTGATGTGTACATTGCTTGCCTTTTTATGAAACCTAAACTGGCAGTCAGAAAGAATAGAGAGTCTTAGTCCAGGCAAATGGAATGTGAAATTGTAAAACAGCCAGATGAAAAGGCTTCAACATATGCACATACCTGAAAACCACACACTAAATAACTTCAAAGCAAAGTAGTTATCTCCAAAAAAATATAACTCTTCCTTTGTCTAATTGCCTTTACAAAATGAAAAATGCACGTTGTAAGAGAAGTTTATACCTATAGTCTTTAGGTATTAATGCAGGTACATCAGTGACAGATACGCTACAGCGCCATTCACATCAAGTGATCTGAATCCATCACAAAAAATCAAAATTGAATAAAAATGCATTTACAATTGTTACTGTGGCATTACAACTAGAAAACATTCCGACACTACTTGCTAATCATTACAGATACCACTAGATAGTACCAGGATTAGGTTTTGCTTTAAGAGCCCTTAAATGGCATAATTTCTCTCCATCCAACTACGACACTACAGTTTCAAATCTGGTAAGGCTGTTTTCCTCCCTAAACTGGCAGTCTGTTTGGCAGCTCTGCAAATTTTATTCTGTTCTGGAAACATTTTCAAATTGATTAAGAGTAATAAAAATGTATAACTTTTTGATTAAAATACTGGCTGGCTCATACATGTCAAGCCATTTTCTGAAGCAGGAAACCAACCTTCACCTGTGCCTAGCACAGCAAAAGTAAGTACTTAGCAGCACTCACCTCTCCCATATTCCAAAAAGCCCCACACTTATCCCTAAGCAAATATGACCATCCAAGTCTGCCCCTCCTTCCACCTTACCAAAAAGGAAGAGACTAGATGCACAAATATATAGACCATTAGATCAAATGATGAATGGACTGAATTATTCCATTCTCTCACAAATGACAGATTCTACAATATAAAAGAATTTTAAAAACTAATTTTGATGTAGGTATTTTGTACCAAACATGAAATTTTCAAATTACAGTAACTAAATAAGAATGTATTCTGTGATGACTGAGATTTAGTCAACCTGTAACTTTAAAACAATCAAAATTTACTCTTCCACTAATAATATTCCATGCACAATACAAAGAATTAAGAAAAAAAGAATTTTAAAAAAGGCAAGCCAAAAAAACCCCTAAATAACTTACCCGCAAGGCTTCAATTACAAGGTCTCGTGCTTCTAGCTCTCCTTCCATTATACTCAAAAGCATTCGCAGTTCTGGCTTGCTCAGATTATCCACATCAAATTCTCTTCTCTGTAAGAAGCAAAACATTGATGAATACACTAACTTACTGACTGCAATAGTTACTTCAGGTATAATATAGATGTATCAGCATCTTAGTTATGGGTTCCTCAAACTTCTATAACTGTCACAAGTTGGAATGGCTTTGCCGATAGTACATAACATTGAAATAAATATCAAATAGCCTAATTCTTTTTATTTAAAGTGAAAAAACTAAAAGCCCTTCAGCATGACACTGTTTCAAATCCTGTACTGTTGGAAAGAACAGATCCTGCAAAGTCCTGTGAATGATAAGAGTAAAATGATAAAGAAACTAACTTTGTGACTAAATTCCCATGTGCTGCTTCACAGAGACCAAAGACCAAAACAATTTGGCAGACCTGAAATAACACATCAGGGATGAAGGTAATAAAATGTGAAGGACCCTAAACTAGTGTTGCAAGAGTGAGGCCCATGCTAAGTCATCACACTGTACTGGGCTGAGTGTGAATTTGTAAAGCACAGCTTGTGAGAAGGTATGAGATCTTATCCGTATTCTTTATTTGCAGCCCCACTTGTTTGTCTGGAGGGTGCAGTTCAGATTTAAGTGTCTCTGACAACAGTTCTTAGCAACAGTAACTTATCACTCCATAGCGTAAGCCTGAGTTCCACTCCTAGCAAGAGTTCAAGTTTATACTGATCAGTAAGATCACTGACCACATGCACAAACAAGTTATGATAGGAGTGCCAACACAGCTTCTGTAAAACCAAAACCACCTCACTAACTGCTACAGTTCTGTAACAATGTCATTAGACACATGGGTAAAGGGGATCCCACTGGACACTAATATATTTCGATTTTCAAGATGTTTTGGACAAGGTTTGATATCAAATATTATTCTAGAAACACCAGTGTTATTAGATGAAGACACTTCATGGCTAGGAAGCAAACTCTATGGGTAATAACTTTCCAAGACAGAGACACAGGAGCAGTGGAGCACCTATGGGACCAGATTTATTCAACTTCTTTATCAATAATCTGGAAAAAAGGGGAAAAAATGGCATGGACGTCTACCTTGTGTGGGAGTTGGCATAAAATTTTCCACTTACTAGGTAAACATTTACCATTATATAAACCCCTTGGTAAACCCAAATACAAAGTACTGCAGAAAGTCCTCATTTAAAAGTGTTGAATTGGCCAATTAAAGGATGAAGAAAGAAGTATCTCCTACATGAGGAAAGCCCACAAGGCTCAAATTCTTAACTTAGAGGATGGTGTAGAGGGAATGTTATTACTATTTATAAAAGTCAAAAAGTTAGTAGATAAGATTAATACAAATCTCTGTCTCACCAATAACCACAATGCTAACTCAAGCAGATTCTTACAAGGACATCATTTTCAGAGAGAGAAGGCAGTTTTTATTCCATTTACTAGATTTACCTGACCAGCTTGATTTCAAGCATTCTATTCACTACAAGGGAAATAGTGGAGTCCTTGTTGTGATGTAGATGTGTGTCCTAGCACCGCCTTGAGATGTAAGTACTCCGCTATTTTCAATATAAAGTAATCAGTTGCCAAATTAGCTGGATGATGCATCTGGATATACTATGTTTTCAAAGACCTCAACTACCCATGAGGGTAACTTCATCACAGAAAATCAAATAAAAATTAAGGCAAGTAACATTTGTGCTTTCTCATGGCAGGACAAGGTCAAAACAGTTGGTTTTCCCTCAGGCTAGAAAGCCATTGATCAAAACCACCCAAAATAACAGTATTACATTTACTGTGTTCCATTTTTACTTTGTAGTTAAAACACAAGAGGTGCACAAATGGCTAGAGAGGACTGTATGCCAAAACATCATCTATTTACATTCAAAGTGCATTGTATTGACTTCTTCATTTATATGAAAGTGAATTAATAAGAGCAGCAGTGATTTCTCTTAAGCTTAAATGTCTTGGAGACAGGGCCATCCACTCTAACCAGTATTTCAAAACAGAACAAAAGTTACCCCTCTATTTTTGTTACATGGGTCGGCTATTCTTCTAATCCAGAAAGATACCTCTTGCTCTCCATCTCAACAGATCAAAAAAACCAACCATTTTCTCTGAATGCTTTTTCCCCGCAAAATACGCTGCAGCAGCCGCTAACAGTGCACCTCACAATTCTACAGTGTCCAATCTATGAACATGTATACAGTGAAAAGCTACTAAACATATACAGTTCCTCATGTAATCTAGTGTCAGTAAAGCCACAGCAGATTTCACTTTCAGCCTTCCAACTACCACATTTAGTTCATTCAGATAGCAGGATCCCACTTATCCACACTCCTTATCCAATCGTTCAAGGACAGCAATTTATTTAATTATGTAAACTTCCTGAGAAACTTTCCCTGGATTAAAACTGTCTCAATTTTTCAGATAGAAAACTGATGCAGTTATTTTGGTTTTTCCAAAGAGTATAGACAGCAAGCAGTATAAGACACAATATTCACTAACAGTCTTCTTAGTCTCCATTTCTTGGTTTAACCACTGTATTCCCTTCCCATCCTAAAACGTGCTTGACTTCTCTGACAGAAAAGGGACCCAAGGTTTCTAATCAACAGGGACAAATTTAAAAGGTGCATCCACAAAAGTACAGTGCAAGAAACATGATTCTACTCTTTTTCTCAAGTCAGTAAATTCAGCTCATCAGAAGGGCAGGACAGCTCTTTGTCAAGAGTGACCACAGGGGAAACTTTTCATTTCTGCCCCCTTCCATGAGATATAAATGATAACACATACTTAATAAATCAGAGGCATTTTTCAATATATGTAATGCAGTGATGAGCTTTTTTATATAAGCATCTGATTAAGCAATTAAATTTTGCTCAAGTACACACCCTGAACTAGAACATACAAAAAGACAGCAATAACAAGAAATTAAAAGTGCTCTCCAGTAATTTGTAATTACATATGTGCAAAACAACAAGATTTTAACAAAAAGACACACCAATGGGATACACAAGATATTTCCATTTTACATTTTTTTATTTTAAAAACTTGAAATACAAACTAGCATTTTCAATACATATATAAACTCTTCTAGAATATAAGACTAAAATCTCACTTTGTCAATCATCCTCTCTGCAAAAGCAGCCAATAATGAATGCCTTGAAATCAGTACCAGAGCAGGACAAACACATATTTCCCAGAAATAGTCTCTCAGCCTCAAGCAAATTATCAGCTTATGCTCTTTCTGAGCCAGAAATTCAGATTTTCCACATAATAGGCCTTGACTGACATACCTGTTATGAATTTGCCCCATTGCTTTTTGAATCTTTGTGTAATTTTAGTACCTACAACACCCTAGATCATAACTACATGTTTTGTGAAGAAACACCACCTTTGCTATAAGTCTGCTATCTGCTAATTTTTCAATGCCATCTTATTTAATAAAGCACAGAAAACATAACCTATGATTACCCATACTCTCCATGCTTCACACTCAGACAAAATTTCTCCAAACTGATGTCAAAAAAAGTCAACCAGAAGAGATACTTTATTACATTCTTCCTATGCATTACAGCTTTTTAGTATGAAAGAGAAGGCTACCATTTTTCAAGTCTTGTTGATGAATAATTTCATGCCTGCTGAAGATTTGTTATCTTATAACTTCATATGACAAATTTCAAGAACGGCCGCTTTTTTCCAGCACTTTAACAACATTTTAGATCTGTTCACTATAGATAAGCAACCTTGAATCCCCTCACACGGGGCAAGAACATGCATGACAGTTGTGAAGAAGCTACTGCACCTTCTCCCTATGCACATCTCTGAACCACCACTTAGGGAGCTTTGATGTGGCTTATCCTGCCTGGACCAAAATACGCAGTTTCAATATTAAACATACTTTCAATGATACTTGTAAAAATATTGTGCTTTATGCATCAAACCCTAACTTGATGAAATAAAACTATCCTTGCTCTTAAACACTCCCTGTCCATCTTCTGGGAATCCAGGTGTCAGTCACAGCAGGCTCGCCTGAATTTGTCTAAATCCTGGAGAAAACTGTAGATCTAGAAAAGTAATCTTCCTAATATCTTCCAGTGGAGCAATAAGTCTCAGATCTCCAGAAAATAAGGACTGCTATTAGTAGCTCGGGGCTTATGTGTCATCTGGGGTTTAGCTGCAATACCTCTGGTGGAGTGCCAAGCTGTAACAATTTAACCAACAGTTTAACAACTATGTAACTGAGACATCCATTACATTGGTTTTATAACAGAGACACATGAATATGTTGCCCCAGGGTGACATTTGGCATATACAACCAAAACACAGGAGAATGTTTTTCCTACCACTTTCAGATATTTTAAAATGTCTGGTTTATATGATTTATAATAAAGTACGTGAAAAAGACTACAGCTTCAGTTTTCTGTGTCTCTAAAACGCCATGTTATTTTCCAGATCAGCTTTGTAAGGGGTGTGTGTTGCCCGATAGCAAGTGCACTGACAACATTCACTAACAGAACTGAGCAAACAGCTAATTAGCTAAAACTAATTCGCCTACCCATGTATGCACCACCAAAAGGGCACAAAATTATAACCTGCACTGCTGAACACTATAAGAAGCTCTACCATGAACAAAGACGACGACAAAAACATCTGTTCTGAACAGCAAAAGGATGATTTAGGACAACACTGATCATTCTGGACAGGCTTTTCCCCACCTCTATATATTTGGAAAAGACAGAAAGAGGATGAAGTTGGAAGGTCACCAAGAGGCACAGGCACTGAAGGAACCAGGTTGCTATTTAGAGCAGAGATGGTAAAAGTCTTTAGGGTTAAACTTAGGCTACCATCTTCCTTCAATAAAAATAAAGTTAAATATTCTTTTGATAGACTGGCAGTGCCAGTAGTTTGTTTTTGCTGACATAGCCCACTTGATAGTACTGGCAACTTCAGGAGCTAAGAGTTGTTCATTGTGCTACCACAGCAGCTGTTAGAAACTCTACTTACGCAGGCTTCTGCTGAAGGCAGCAAAGTATAAAAGCCACAACTTTGTACTTTCCCTAAGCAGGACAGAGTCTAAAAACAAGTTAGTTGTGGACCATGGAAAAAAAAAGATCCTTCCTGCTCAGCAGCTACATAGCCTTTTCAAATACAGAGCTGGGCAATAACCCAGCACATGGGAAAGAAAGCTGTGGATCAAAGCTGAGGTCTAAAGCAGAAAGACAGGGAAGGAGAAATGTAAAAATTGTTTACAGAAGCTGCTATATAAAAGGGAAATGTATATATCACCATGTGTTACGCATTTTATGTTGAATCTGGACTGGTAGCAGAAGGCCAGCTGTGATACTCAGATTATCACATATGGACCACCTTTAAGATAGGACCATGCCACCTACAGGTAGGTGTGAGCTATGTAAGCAAATGTGCCTAGTCAAAACAGCCACCAGAACTGTTTGCTCACGGCTCCACTGGGTGCATCAGTCAGATTTCCACTGACTGCAACAAGATATTAAACACTTAAATTTGCATGTTTACATGTAAACTAGAGTGTATTCAAACCCATCCATACCTCCAACAGATAGCTGCCTAAGTCACTTAGAAAACAGAAGCTCACAGACCTGTTCTTAAAACAGGTTATTCCTTCTAACCACTTAACATCAACTATGAAAGGAAGTTTTAAGACCTAGCTCAGCATAAACATGGGGATGTGGTCAAACCAAACCTAACACTTTTCCAATAAAGAAAAACCTGCAGAGACCATATTAAAAGAAGTGGTTTTAATATTCATACAGTATTCATTAATATTTCAGGAAAAGCCACAATTTACTGCTTTGGCTGCAGAAGGCTTATTCTATAGCCTGAAGGCTAGAAGTCTGTGACCCCACGCTTCTCCAGAAATTATCTGGCGCAAAAATACATGTCCATGTCCTAGTCTATCCTAGATGAACTTAAGTAATAATATGTGTCCTATAGGAATGTTCTTGAGAACAGAAACAAAGACATATCTTTCAAAGCAAATCAATGCTGTGGAACTTGCTCCTCAAAGACGACTGAGATTCTGAATGAAGAGAGTACCATCTGATGTTAACATCCATGATTTATATAAAGTTTCCTAACATTATAGCTAAGGGGACTGCACACACATCTGATTTTGTTCATCCATGAGCTCAATTTGCTCACCACCTGTTTATTCTACCCTCCTTTTGCCCAAGCACACCTTTGCTTTCTGGGTTTTTCAAAGGTTTTCTTTAAAAATATGAAGGAGGTTTTGTTTAGTTGCTGTGGGTTTTGGGGAGGTTGTGCCTTGAGGTAACTGCAAACCTTTTAACAGCTTCAACATTAACAATAAGCATACATCAAAACTGGGAAATGTATTTTGGAAACAACAACAGAAAAAGAATCAGCCCCCCACCCCTTCAAATTTAGTGAGACCTTTACACATACCCAGAAATTGTCATACCTGTTAAAACACATTTGTAATCTATTAACAGCCACAAAGGTACCCAGCCATTTTTTTATTTCAGTGCAAGTTAAGTAACTACTACTTTTTTTATGGATTGAGGCTCATGACCCTTCAAACTTTAACGATGTTTAAACTCTTAAACTGTCTAATTTCTAAATAGAAATTGCCCGTTTAGGCAAACTACTTTCCGATTTCAATTCTAAGACAAACAGTACGTGATTAGATGCAGATACAAGTATTCACTGCTGAATTTATCTTTCAAAAATCTTCCAGAATTTTAACACTTTACACTGTGCTACAGTAAAAACAAAAATCAGTGTACAAGAAAGCTTTACTTCAGATACCAGAGAGGCAGTACTTCCCTAAGCCTACTGGACATATTTCCATTTACATACGCAAAGATCACAGAGGTACTATAGATCAGCTGATCCCTTTCTCTGGTATGAGGCAACCTCAAATCATTCTCTTCCTGAACTCTTCCCAACACTATTTCCATCTCTACTCTCATCTTGCTGTATTTCCTCTGTGGTCAAACCAAGGCTTACACAATGAAGACCTAGTGATTGGGCGAATAACAGGATGTACTACATCCTTCAGATTTGCACCTCCATGCCACTTTCACACATCTGGCTCACAAGATTGCCCCTTTGCACTTCACCTTTAGTGACAGTGTGCACATTTGGAAGAGAAAGGAACATATTTACAAGTGAACTATAATCAGACTTTCTTTTCACATCCCCTAGGACCTTCACAACAAGGAAATCAGGGCTGTGCTGAAGGTGGTGGAGTAGAAGGCACAGAAAAGACAATGCTGGCCTTTGGAGTACAGGGAGGAAAGGCAGAAAGGAGGTTTGAAGTACATCACTGCAGGGTAGATCAAGACTATTATTTTACCACAAGACTACAACAGAACTGTGCTCTCTGCATCTCCTCTCTGTGTTGGAACACGACAACGGCGTTGCGCATCTAACTGTATCAAAATAATTGCTCTGAACAGTAACACTTGTAACTTGTATTCAGATGAAAATAGTAAGCTACTGTGAGCTACTGACAAATTCCTTTTGCTAGGGACCATTTTCCAGGATGTAACCCTTGATAAGAGCTACAGCCTTTGCTTTTCAAGGGTTATGGCCTTGTTTTCTGCAGCTTGCAATATTTTTCAGAATCTTTCTAACTGATCTAAATCAGTCTGTATAACTTATTTGATCAAACCACTATTTAGCATTACTCTGTATTGACCAGAACGGCAGTTCCACTTCAAGCTTTCTTGGAGATTGATAGTGAATACACCAAACTAAGCACAAAATCCTACAAAACATCACCACAAAGTGTTATGGAATTTTTCTCAAATTATCTTTTTTAAAAATTTTGACAGCTTTCCTCTGTAGTGCAGAAATTCACCCTGTTACACAACCTGCAGCAACCCAGACTAATCCTTTTGACTACACACATATCTTTCTCAATGAAATTTTGACCAATGAACACAGCAGCAAAATCCTTACTCATTTTAGAGAGGTCAAGCCTCCACTCTGCCAGTATCTTCTGTATCTACAGCTTTACAGGTAGCAGAAGGTACCGTCTTCCAGAAAACACATTTATGCTTTTGATCACTACTCAAGCAAAATCAAACACAGAAATTTTACTGAACCATTTTACCATATCTGTTTGATATAACAGGCTTTTCACATGCTTTGTTAAAGACACACTGAAGCTCTAATGTGTGACAAGCCAGCCCTCTATGTGCAGCAGGCTGATGTTCAATGCTTCAATGAAGAGACTGTCAAATTGGATTATTTCTTGCTATTAAATAATCATTATTGGTAGATATTATGCAGATGGAAGTCATTCAAAGAAGTTTTAAAATGCACACGTATGTTTTCTGTCAATTCTAGTCAAAACTGCACCAACACAATCTCACTGGCTTCAGCTTAATCAAGCTGTGCAGGTATGAAAAAAGACCAGAACCACTCCCTTGACATTTTCCCTTGCCATTCTTACCACGATAAAAATACCAGTATTTTGTGGGAAAGAAGTGGTGGGCTTACCAAATGTCACGTTCCATCCAAGGAAACCCAGAATGACAAGATTATCGGCTTTATAACACACTATAGAACAGTCTAGGCTTTTTCAGTCAAATTCCCTGGTCAATGTAAGAAAAAGAGGGAGGGGGGCACTTTTAATCCTTTTCTGCAGCGCTTCTAAAAGCGGCAAAGAGAGCAATTTTTTGCCATTACAATGCTGCTGACAGCGTACCAAGATGCAGTAACAGCATTTAGCATCTACACCCTACTGTACCATCATGTGTGACATATCTCCCACTTACATGTTAACATAATAAAATCTACATGTTAACACATCACTATTACAAATACTGTTCTTACAAATTTTTACAGCCCTATTTGTGCAATCAGGACTCCAACAACTGAAGAAAAACAATCTAGAACTGCACTGAAAACAGTATTTTGCTACAGGTTGAAGTTCAGTGTGTCTTACAAGACACTTACCTGGATGCTTACTGTCATCCTAAAAGTAAGCAAGCTAATCCAATTCATAATTCTGTCTTGAGTTTAAAGACAGAAAATAAGCTTTTCATACTAATCCTCCAAAAGGAATATTGGAACACTATAGTTTTCTGAAAATATACAGAGTATATACAGAGTATATTTTCAGTATGTTTCAGAATATCTCTGAAAATAACAGCAGTTCTTTTTATTTTCATACACAACAAATGAAGCGAAAACAACAATACAATGTGTATATTGGCAAGGAAAAAAAGATGAAAAATCTTAAATATTTAAAGAATGGAGGCAAATTGAAAAAGTAGTAATTTTAAGAAAGCATAGTTTGCTGATGTTTAAGTATGACCATTACTTTTGTTAGGGAGCAACACAGGGATCACTTCTCAGTGCCTCTTCAGTCTTAGAACCGTACTTTAGAAGAGGTGTGCAGTGCAGAGCTCTGCCTTCCACAATGAGAACTCCCAATTTCACGAGTGGCTTACACTGCACTGCCCAACAGGACAACAATATGGGAGCAACACTCAATTATGAGCTAGAGTTTTTTAAGCTCTGACTTACAGCAGTAATAATCTGAGTATGCTGAAGAATTCCAAATAAAATATTTTTCACCAGAAATACATGCTTTAAATGTATTTAATATGGGCCGGTTTTTATTTTATCTTCATTTCTATTACTTGATACTGCCTGCCTTTATGAATTCTTACTATAAGGTTAAGTCATGGTTATGTCATTGCTTTAAAAGCAATGTTATAAAGAAAGTAAACCCTTATACAGTCAATATTTAACTAAAGCTCAATTTCCACAATGCTGAAGTAGTTAAACCATGCCAGGAAGATACAAGCGCATAGTAGGCAGGATCGGG
>JAOXOE010030263.1:0-13305 GCA_028565055.1 Phoeniculus purpureus | reverse complement strand
CCCCTAGATCCAGTCATTAGGGGTTGGAAGAGACCTTGAAAGATCATCCAGTCCAATCCTCCTGCCACAGCAGGATCACCTAGATCCAGTCATTAGGGATTGGAAGGGACCTCAAAACATCATCCAGTCCAATCCCCCGCCACAGCAGGATCCCCTAGATCCAGTCTCACACAAACCTATCCTGAAGCCTGGACTTCTTTGTGACTGGCTGATGGTCCTGTCAGTCCCCTGAGGGAAACGTGGGGCAAGCAGAAGAGAATGCTAAACTTCCCAAGACGTCATTAAAAACACAAAGAGTAAAGGAACACAACAACCTACCAGGTGCACATGAGAAGCCTTTCCATAAGGGAAACATTCTTCGTAGACAGTCTTGGAAGAAATCAAAGGATAATTAAAATAAGAATACCCCTTCCAATAAAATAGTAATTGTCTGCCACTGAGAGCTAAATATGCACCTAAACAGGGCTACCTTGGAGGAGCTCACTTGCCTTGTGGCTGCCACTCCTCTCCTGCCAGTTCTGTTCATCACTCACAGCTCTGTGTTTGATGTCTCAGATAACTGACATCATCCCAGTCACCTCTATTATTCTCCCTGCAGTTTTGACAGCTTCCTACACCCTGAGCTTAAGCAATCGTCTCTGATGTCTCCACATCACAAGGAATCTCACTCTGTCCACTGCAGCATGGAGCCTCTGGCTGCCGTCGTTCACCACTTCCTTCTGTTGGTGGTGAACTCAACAGAGTTGAGTGGCAGCTGTGCTGGCAGCTCTCACACTAGATTTGACAGAGCCCACCAGTCCCTCATCCTTGCAGCCCCTCATTTTTCTGAGTGCATTAAATTCTATAATTTGAAATCTTCACATGAAGCAGGAGATCTATCTGGTGCCACAAGTTGTTACCAGCTTCCAGACTTCCCAGTTGTGAGTTTCCACTTCCTAGTCTGATGCACAGAGCCCTGTCCCTGATACCGTCAGAGTTCTTCAGGCTGCAGTCTTGGAAAACACCTGGATAATCTCTGTCTTGTCATCTTTAATGATGACAAGTGCAGTACCAGTGGAGCTTTTGTTAAGCATAGCAGCATCCTGCTTGGCACTAGAGGACTGCAGGGATTACTTGAGGGTGATGTGGAGTCTTTATTCCATTTCAGAAGGGGCAACAACAGACCTGAGCACGCGAGCACGAGATAAGAATAAAGTACCGTGTATAAACTTGGTGTTTTCTTTCATGCTGCCAATAGCACTGCCCCACAAGCCTGAAACAGACAAACAAAACCAGAGAGTCTGTTTAAAGTGCTTCATCTATAGTAGTCACACTCAGAAGTCAGTCCAAGTTTGCCTCTCCTCTCCTCTCCTCTCCTCTCCTCTCCTCTCCTCTCCTCTCCTCTCCTCTCCTCTCCTCTCCCCTGGTGTTATTTTACTGGTGCTTGGTGCCTCAGACCTAATCTTAGACATTTTTCAGAGTTTAACTTCTACTCTGTGTGTCATCACAGAGGCAACAATAACATCGCTCCTCTTTCTGTGATTGCTTCCACTGGGAGTCTAGCTGTAATTTCTAGATCAAACCTCATGAGAGACTGAAGATAAATAAAGTGGTCGATTTCTTTGTGCTGGTATAAATCATGGAAGTGACACCACTGTCTGCACTTCATCTCCTCCCCATCGATCGTACCCTCCGGGATCAGCTGCGGCAGCGGAGTCCACTCTGCGTTTCCACCGGAGAAGGTTGTGAACTGCTCTGTAAGCAGCCTTATTTTTGAAGGAACAATCTCAGCTACAGACAAACCAGACCCAGACCTACAACCAGCTTGCACCTCGCCTGTAACTGAACGCTGTGTGTATCTCTGTGGGTCAATAAACTTTTTGTAGATATAGATCTTCAGAACCAGCTGTAGAAACTCTAATGGGGCCCTTCAGAGGTGTTTGGAGGAGTCGATATATTTTCGTGGTGCTCTGCACTTTCCTCATAGTCCCTGGGATATGCACGGGGCAACCTCAGGAATGTAGGGATGTGGAAATGAAAACATCAGCAACGTGAATTCCTATCTCTGAACTCGTAACCTAACGTTTCTTTTCGCTGGGCGGACTATACGACAGCACGATTCATCTGGCTTGTTCTAGACCTGTGTCTTGGATGAGGTAGGACTGGTAGTGCCTATTTACCTTCACCCAGTGTCAAGAGAGAAGTGGGTTTGTACAGGAAAAAATTCTGAGCTGAGTAGATTAATTCCACCCAATTTCTTGAAACAAAGCGCCTGAACTTTTACAGTGTCTTATGTGGTGGTGCAAGATATTGCAATGAATTGAAGCCTGTCTGGGGAGGTTTTATGGTTGACTCTTTATTAATTTTCCCTACAGAATGGGTGGGAGGAATGAAACCAACATCATGTATTTCATTCTCCTGGGTTTTCCCACCGCTGCTGAAGTGCAGCTGCTCATCTTCTCTGCTTTACTCCTGGCTTATTTATTAACTGTGTTGGAAAACTTCCTCATCATTCTCGCCATCCGAACGAACCACAGTCTGCAAAAACCCATGTACTTCTTCTTAGGAAACCTGTCCTTCCTGGAGATCTGGTATGTTTCGGTCATCGAGCCAAAGATGCTCATCGATATCCTTTCTGAAGACAAACATATCTCATTCCAGGGGTGCATGACCCAGCTGTACTTCTTTGTGACTTTTGTGTGTACCGAGTACATCCTCTTAGCTGTTATGGCCTATGACCGCTTCTTGGCCATATGCAAACCTCTCCGATATCCGCTCATCATGAATCACCAGTTCTGTGCTTGGCTGACAGTTGGCTGTTGGATGTGTGGGCTGACCACTTCGTCCATCAAGCTGAGCTTTATAGCGCGGCTCTCGTTCTGTGACGTAGGAAAAACCACAATCAATCACTATTTCTGTGATATTTCACCCCTACTGAATATCTCCTGCAGCGATTCCTCTTTGGCTGAGCTAGTGGACTTCATCTTGGCTCTGATGGTCATAATGGTGCCCCTGTGTGCTGTGGTCACCTCCTATCTTTTCATCGTGTTCACTGTGTTGAAGATCCCTTCTTCTCAGGGGAGGCAAAAGGCCTTTTCCACCTGCAGCTCCCACCTGACTGTAGTGATACTGTTCTACTCCACCACTCTCTTCACTTACGGCCACCCTAAGGTCATGTACACCTACAGGGCTAACAAGCTGGTATCAGTCTTGTACACAGTAGTTGTGCCACTTCTGAATCCTCTCATCTATTGTCTTAGAAACAAAGAAGTCAGGCTTGCCCTGAAGAAGACCTTCACTTGCACAAGACAGACCTAAGAAATCACCCAAGGACTTCTGGAGAAGGGGATTTGCTCGTGGAGACCAACTGATGAACTAAAGTCAGGAGGACCAGACCTGAAACCTCACCAAAGCGAAACTTCATGTGTTCAGTACCTGTATTTATTGGACTAGACCTTGACAAACCTTAAGTTCACACAAGGTTTTAGATTGGAAGGGTGTTTTTTCTTGTTTGCTTTCCCCCTGTGGTACAGTGCTGCCTACCCTTCTTAAAGGTCTACAGCTGAATGACGGCTCCAGCTTTAAAGAGAAGGTTTGGTAATGCCAGACTCTGAGAAGATTTTGGTTGCCCCACATTGATTACTGAGTCCAGAAAACATCAGGTGGGATTTCATACCAAATGCAGGTATCTACATCTGATTTATTTACTGTGAGAGTCTGTTACTGCTCTTGGAAAGAAAAAGGCAATGGACAGTGAGTAATCTGAACGACCTTAAATAACTGGCTTAGGAAAATATGAACCATTTCTGAAGGAGATGACTTTTCTAATGCAAAAATGGGAGGAGTATAATGTGAGTAGCTCATGTTGCAGTATAGCTACAGCATCACTTGGACCCTGTCTCTGGTTCACACTGCGGCAGCCTGAATAACCTTGTTGTACCCAAGGCACAACAACTAATTCACTCCAAGGGAAATTCAGACAGAATTGACAGGACAGATCACTTCAATGTTTTCTTCAGGCTGCATGAGTCTTGGACCCAGCAGTATTCCAGCAGGAGTCCTGACATTAACTCACAGACTGCAGTCCAAGTCTTCCCATGGAATATGAAGGAACCCAGAGGCACAGTTGGAACACTCGACTTCAATATTGAGAGAAATCTGATTATCACTTAGAAGCCTCTCCAGGGTCAGATTTTTCTGCACAGTGACATCTGAAATCGTCGTTTGGACTAATGATACAATGAAATGTTCCTTGACTGAGGAAGTCGACTCTTAAAATGGGTTGGATGAGCTGCACGTAGAGTATTTCTTCTTCACACTAAAGAGAACATTGCATGGTAACTGGTAAATTAATATATTCGAGAAATCTTCAGCTGTGATAGAAGAGTCTGTTTTCTGTTGCTTTCCATCTCTCTGTTTTTCACAGTTTCACGTGTTTCAGATATTTTGTTGTTTATCTCATTCTCCTGATTGCTTCTCCAGGCAAAGTCCACTGCATCCTCAGTCCTTATTGGAATAGGAAACATGGAAAATCACACCAGAGTAACTGAGTTCATTTTGGTTGCATTCAAATCTCATCCAGGATCCCACCTTCTCCTCTCTGTTCTCTTCTCAGCAATCTATGTTGTCACTGTGGCAGGAAACGCCTGCATGATCCTCATCATTAGAGCGGACTCCAAGCTGCACACTCCCATGTACTTTTTCCTAGAGAACTTGTCCATCTTGGACATCTGCTACTCCTCTGTCATCACTCCCAAAGCAGCACTGACACTCTCATGGGGCAAAAGAAGAATTTCCTACAACGGCTGTGCATCTCAAATGTTCTTCTTCTCTCTCTTTGGAACAACAGAAGCCTTTTTCCTTGCCGTGATGGCTTATGATCGCTTCATTGCCATCTGCTATCCACTGCTGTACCAACTCATTATGAATAAAAGACTTTGTGTTCTCATGGTGCTGGGTTCTTATCTGTCAGGCTGCATCAACTGCACCATTCAGACAAGCTTTACATTCAGCTTAGCCTTTTGTGGGCCCAACCAAGTCAAACACTTCTTCTGTGATGTTCCTGCAGTGATGCGTGTCTCCTGCTCAGACACATTCACCAATGAAATAGTAATGCTGGCTCTGTGTGGGTCAATTATTGTGTTCACTGGCTCGGTGGTTTTTCTCTCCTATGGTTACATCATCATCACTATTGCTCAAATGCCTTCAGCTGAGAGCAGGCACAAGGCTTTCTCCACTTGCTCATCCCACATGTTGGCTGTCAGCTTGTTCTTTGGAACTGTTTTCTTTATGTATGCTCAGCCCGAGGCCACATCTTCACCAGACAAAAGCAACATCATCTCTGTCTTCTATACGATTGTTATTCCCATGCTAAATCCTTTCATCTACACCCTCAGAAACAAGGAGGTAAAAGTCTATCTGAAAAAGCAGTTACAAAGGAAATGGTTGTTCTAGTACTTTGAGGAGGACAGTCCAGTTTGGTACCGACAGACACTTAGAATTTAAAGCAAGGGACATCAGACTCTGGCAGGGTCTTATTTGATGCATTGGAACACTCCCGGTTCAATTGGAGACCTTCTCACTGTGAATATCCAAAAATAAATCAGATGGATGAAAACTGAACTGTGTGATTTATCTGTCTGGGACTCCTCAATTTTGACAACTGTTTTCTCAGCTTTATTTTTAATTTGGGTTCTGACCATGAAGCATCAATGGGCAATCATGTGTCTCTAACAAAAGGACAAATAAATACCCAGCTGAGTTCTGTTCCATGTGCTTTTGTTCCATGCTTGCATGAGCGTTTATAATACGATGGCAGCTGTGACAATACAACGTGACACTCTATGACATCCCTGAACGTTCAAGGCCAGGTTGGATGGGGGTCTGAGAAACCTGGTTTTGTTAAAGATGTCCCTGATCATTGCAGGTGGGATTGTCTCTAGTGATAGGACAAGGGGTAATGGGCGTGAGCTGGAATAGAGGAGGTTCCACATCAATCTGACAAGGACCTTCTTCCCAGTGAGGGTGACAGAGCCCTGGAAGGGGCTGCCCAGGGGAGTTGTGGAGTCTCCTTCTCTGCAGACACTGAAAACCCACCTGGACTGTTCCTGTGTGACTGGATCTAGGTGATCCTGCTCTGTGGTGAGGGGATCGGACTGGATGACCTTTCGAGGTCCCTTCCAATCTCTAATGTTCTGTGAGTCTGTGCAAATGTAATTCCAGTCAGTCAATCAGCTGCAGTGAGAGCCAACCTTAACTGGGTCTGTGCGAATACAGGGAGCATTGGGACCCAAGAAGAGGACTTGGGGACACCAGCAACCCACAGGGTGATGCTACTGTCACGGTGAGACAGCCCTTACGGATGGAGGATGGGAACGGTCGGGCCCAGGGCCCTTAGGAAAGAGCCGGGAGAAGAGGAGGGGATGTCGCCCTCTGTGTCAGCTACAACTGGAGCCCAAGGAGCTTGAGCCGGAGTCAGTAGCGCTGCTCGCTGAGCCGAGAAAGGTCAATTCCTGCCCTCGCCGTCCTTTAAGGAAGGACAGCGCATGCGCAGAAGGGCCGAGCCTGCGCAGAAGGGCCGCGCCTGCGCCGAAGGATAGCGCCTGCGCAGAAGGGCCGCGCCTGCGCCGAAGGGCCGCGCCTGCGCAGAAGGGCCGCGCCTGCTCAGAAGGGCCGAGCCTGCGCCGAAGGGCCGCGCCTGCGCAGAAGGGCCGCGCCTGCGCAGAAGGACGGCGCCTGCGCACAGCGATGCGGGTGTTGGTGGGTGAGTGCGGGGCTAGGCGAGGTGTCGGGGGGCAGGGATCGAGGTGGCAGCTCCCCCTGCTCCCTCACCCCCGGGTCAGGGGTGCGACAGGCCGCGGGTGGCGCCGCTGGGACCCCCCGGAGTTGCGGGGTACCGTCGATGCGGGCAGCACCTCCGGTAACGACCTTGTCCCCGTCCCTGTCCTTCCCGCAGGCGGCGGGACCGGCTTCGTGGGCAGAGCTCTGACCCAGCTGCTGCGGAGCCGCGGCCATGAAGTGACCCTGGTGTCCCGGCGAGGGGGCAAGGACCGGATCCGCTGGGTGCGCGGGGGGAGAAGGTTGCAAGCGCAGATAGTCCATCAGGGCTCTGCTGACTCGAGGTGCTTCTGGTCTGTGTTGAACTGGAAAGCTGAAGGACACAGAATCCTCCCTAAACAGAAGGAGGGGTTGGTCTCCTACGGGCCAGGACACCCTGGCAGTTAGGGCCTGGAGATCATTATGGAGACACAGAATCACAGAACATCAGGGATTGGAAGGGACCTCGAAAGATCATCTAGTCCAGTCCCTCTGCCGCAGCAGGATCACTTAGGCACAGACTGAGGGAGGCTGGAAGAGCCCTCTGAGCTCATCCAGCCCAGCCCAGGACCTAACATCACCGCTGAGGCCAGACCCAGGGCACTAAGGGTCACAGCCAGTCTGTTCTTCAACACCTCTAGGGATGAGGACTTCACCACTGCCCTGGGCAGTCCAGTCCAGGCGCCGATCCCCCTTTCCGTGAGCAAGCGCTTCCTAACATCCAACCTAACCCTCCCGTGGCAGCTTCAGGCCCTGCTCTCTCTTCCTGGTTCTGTTTGCCTGGGAGAAGAGCCTGACAACCCACCTGACTCCAACCTCCCTTCAGGGAGGCTGTTAGCGAGATAAACCTTGAGGTCTGAGGGTCTCTTAGTTGAATTACCTTGATTACCCCCTCAGTACAGCACATGGCCGAGTATATTATACTGTGCTAGAACCAACACCCACAGGTCAAATAGCCCCGGACCCAGATGCATCCCTCCACACCAGATCATGCAAAGTAGTAATCAGGTTCCACTGCCAATTTAATTTGAAGCAAGGAATTATTTTTCCCGTTAACTCTAGGACTGCAGTCACCAGCAGACACCTGATAAGTAATGAATATATTAGTGATGCTAATTTGGATTGTGTAAATGAATGATTGCTTTCACAAGCCGGGGAGGTCACGTTCTCGGTGTGCAATGAGCTCAGAGCTTGGAGCAAACTAAGTTACACTAACTAGAGTAAAGTAGAAGCAGAGTTTTAAATCAGTCCCCTTTCTCCTCCCTCAGAAATGTTCTTTTGACAAAACCTTACTGTCTCTGCAAGAGTATCCCAGTCACTGATGGGGCCAAAAATTGTACAGGCATCATTTGCTCAATGAAAAAGGATCAAAAGGAGTAAATTTGGGATCTTGCTGTAGTTGTATCATTAGGAAACTAGTTTTAAACTGTTTCAGCTACATCTCAGGAAGAAGTTCTTCAGTGCAAGGGTGCAGAAACTCTGGAATCAATTGCCTGGAGAGATTGTAGCTGCTACCTCCCTGGAGGTGTTCAAGGCCAGGTTGGATGAAGTCTTGGGCAACCAAGTTGGGTTGAGAGAAGTTTGGAGTGGATCTCTGAGACCTCTTCCAACCTAAGCCAGTCTGATTCTGTAAAGGAATCCCTCAGCTCGGTGTGGATGGGCTGTTCCACACTGGGTGGAAGAAGCCAGATTATGGGATAACACTGAGTGCTCCATGGCTTTTGGGATGGGTCATGCTGAGGCTCCCTGGGGTAAAACCTTCTCTGAACATGCTTGTGCTTCAGTCAGTGTCAGGGTAGAACTGCCTGGAGTTCTCAGAAGTCTGCAGGATACTTGGTTGTTGGGAAGGCTTTAGAGGGGGGAGGCTGGGTGTGTGATCTCTCTGTTACTCCTGCCTAGGAAGAGTTGTCCCACTCTGGACTGCCCCTGTGTGACGCTGTGGTGAACTTGGCTGGTGAAAATGTCCTCAACCCTTTCCGCAGGTAACTTGATCTCCGTAGTCCTGCTGGGACAAGGTAAAGGCACACCTAGTTTTGTCAGAGAGTGTGGAAGGGAACTGGGGAGGGAATGGGGTGTCCAGGGTGATACCGAGCAGTTGACATCTGGCTCCTCAAGTATCCAAAACATTTCTGTGGGCCTCTTAATTGGGGAGAGGCCTTTGGAAGACAGATTTCCTTCTGGATATGCAGATGAAGGCCAGGCAAAGTACTTCCACATTTCCAAAATGACACTGACTGCCTATGTCTGGGTAATGCAAAATGAAAACCAAGATTTGGCTTCCATGGTGGTTTTGGAAGTGCCTCCACCAGGTGCTTTGGAAGAATTCATTGCACCCAGTTTTTTGTCCAGCTCCTCTCTACCTTTGTCCTAAGGCGGTCAAAACCCCACAGCCTTTTGTGGGAAGTGGAGAGCCGCCATCTCTTGGAGTCCCCATGCATTGGGGTAGTAGGGTTCCATGTCGTTCCTCTGAGGCTGGAAGAAACTGATGTGATCTCTCCTGAGCAAGTGTCTGCTGAGACTCCCCTTGGTGCTGTTGTTTCCTTGCAGTGTCTTGTTGGAGAGTGTGATCAGCATCTCTGCTTTTTGCAGGTGGGGTGATGACTTCTGCAAGGAAATCGTCAGCAGCCGGGTTGAGACCACCAAGACCTTGGCCAATGCCATTGCTGAGGCTGAACAGCCACCCCGTGCTTGGGTCCTCGTCACTGGCGTAGGTATTTGTTGGGCCTGGCCAAGGCATGGCTCTTGCTAACCTGGCAAGGTGTAACTCCAGACAGAAGCACACTTCTGGGGCGCTGGGAGGCGTGTGGGTCCCTTTATCTGTTTTCCTGTTAAAGCCTTTAGGCCTCCTGTACAACCAGGTTCTCTAGGCAAGGCCTGAACAGAATCCTGCGTATCTCCAACTTGGCATCTCAGTTTGCTACAGACTTTAAATCTGCCACAGTTTGGCATCTAAGATGCCCAGTTTTAGAGCAAGGACCTTTCAATGAAGCCAGCTCAGTGTGTTTCTTGCTGGTATTAATTTGCTTCCTGGGGCTGCCAGCTCAGCCTGAGCACTGCTGTGTCCTGCTGAACTTGCAGAGCATGTTGGCAGTTCAAACCCTCAGAGACTCCTCATGCTGTTTGTATGTGGATGTTACTCCCTGCAGCACTACAGACTGGGGGGTGAATGGCTGGAGAGGAGCCATTCAGAGAGGGACCTGACAGTACTGGTTGGCAACTGGCTGAACAGGAGCCAGCAGGGTGCCCAGGTGGCCTGGAAGGCCAGCGGCATCCTGGCTTGGATCAGCAATAGTGTGGCCACCAGGACTAGGGATGTAATTCTCCCCCTGTACTGGGCACTGGTGAGGCCTCCCCTCAAGTACTGGGGTCAGTTCTGGGCCCTTCAAGAAAGAGAGTGAAGGGCTGCAGCAGGTCTAGAGGAGCAACGAGGCTGGAGAAGGGACTGGAGGGAAAGGGCTGATGAGGAGAGGCTGAGGGTGTTTAACCTGGAGAAGAGGCGACTCAGGGGGGACCTTCTCCAACTCCCTGAAAGGAGATTATAGTTAGATGGGGGTCAGGCTCTTCCCAGACAACCAGCTCCAGGATGAGAGAGCAGGGCTTGAAGCTGCCATTGGAGGGTTGTGTTGGATGTTAGGAGGCCCTTCCTCATGGAAAGAGGGATCAGAGCCTGGACTGGACTGCCCAGGGCAGTGGTGGAGTCCTCATTCATGGAGTATTGAAGGACACACTGGCTGTGGTCCTTAGTGCCCTTGTGTGGCTGATGTGATGATGTCTTGGACTGAGCTGTATGAGCTCAGAGGGCTTTTCCAGCCTCAGTCATTCTGTGATTCTGTCTCTGATGGAGCAATCAAGTCCTGTTCTCGTGAAGGCAGGGAAGGTGGATTGTTTTGTGGGGTTGGGGGGGGTGTAATTCAACCCTGACCCTCTTTTTGCTGTTACACCTGCAGGCTATTACCGCCCTAGCCCCACAGCTGAATATACTGAGGACAGTCCTGGGGGGGATTTTGACTTCTTCTCACGCTTGGTGAGCTCCTGGGAGGCTGCAGCTCTCATCCCTGGAAGTCCAGCTCGTGGTGTTGTGGTGAGATCTGGTGAGATGGGGCATTGTGCTTGTTCAAGGTGAGGGAGGGAGAAGGGCTTCAGATCTTCTGCCTGTCCTTGTTGAGGTGCTGCTCCAGTCCAGCCTTGGTTGTGGGTCTGGGGGTGAAGAGGGCTTTTGCCCTTCGGTGGGGGGGTCCTTGTCTCACTCTTTTCTCCCCACAGGTGTAGTGCTGGGCCGAGGAGGTGGTGCAATCTCTCAAATGCTCTTGCCTTTCCGCCTGGGACTAGGAGGCCCCCTGGGCTCTGGGCTCCAGCCCTTCCCGTGGATCCACATTCAGGACCTGGCGGGGATTGTGTGTCACGCCCTGGAGAGTGACAGCCTACAAGGTGTCTTCAACGGTGTCTCCCCAACCTCCACGACCACCTCAAATGGCACCTTTGCTCAGGAGCTTGCTGCAGCCCTGGGGCGTCCTGCCCTGCTGCCAATGCCTGCCTGGGCTGTGCGGGCTGTCTTTGGGGCAGAGCGGGCTGTCATGCTGTTGGAGGGTCAGAGGGTAGTACCAAAAAAGACCCTAGAGAGTGGCTACCATTTCCTGTTCCCTGACCTGCCTGCAGCTCTGAAGGACATTGTCTCTTGAGGACTCCCTGGCTCGCATTCTTTCCCCTGGGTGAATGAGTGTAGCCCTGCCCCTTCTTGATACTTCCCCATCCACTCACAGAGAGGGTAGGCAGTCTTTGCCCCTTCTGTCTGTGCATCCCCAGCTTAGGAATCACCCCTCTTCCTGCCATCTGTAGTCTTGCTTTCAGGGCAGGGCACAAGTCTCTCTGAGGATTTTGACTGCTGGATCTGCCATCTTCCCTTTTCTACATGTGAGCTGCCTGCAGAGAAGCAGAGTGGAGTGTGATAGCTCCTTCCCTGAGAGACTGGGATGGCTGCAGGGAGGGGTTCAGGTGCTGTAGTTCTCCTCTGTGTTACTGGAACTCCACCTTCCCATTTTTCCCCATGTCTTTTTTCCATGGTGATGCGGAGACCTGGGTATGTCCTTCTGTTCTCGGCCTCAGGATTAAAGCTGTGGTTGTGGATCCATCTTGAGGGGGCACAGAGGCTGCTGTATATGGAGACTTTGCTGTCTTTTTTCTTGTGGTAACTCTGCTGGTTCCTTGTTGCTGTCAGAAACTCCAGCTGGGTCTAGGCCTGAGAGTTGAACCCCTCCAGGGTTGCATGGCTCTGATACTGTGGCAGTCTGATGTAGTGAATGGTGGTGGGACCGTCGACCCTGGGTTACTCTTGAGGCTTTGGATAAGTGTTGGGCCCTGCTTTAGTTTGAAGGGAGCACTTCAGCAGTTACTGTCATTGAAGGAACCTAATCCTGTGCAGGATGGTTCCCCCCTCTTCATTCCAGGAGGTGGTATTTTTGTACAGGGGGGTCCCACTGACTTGGCAGTGGAGCTACCCAGGCTGGTTGGGCTACTTTGGGAAGCAGTTCCCCATCTCTTGTGGAGAACCTGGCAATTTAATCGTCCTCTACTGTAAGGAAATGTATCCACGCTCTTCCCTTAAGCCATTTCCACACCCCAAAGCAGGTTGCAGCATGTGAGAGCAACAGAGCAGCTCTGTTCATTATAGTACTGCTTCTGGAGAAATATTCCTAGTGCAATGTAATTTTGGGCTGGAAAAGTATACAGAGAAGCACCTCAGGCACTTAGAAAGAGCCTCTCCAATCCTGAGCTAGGAGACCAGCCAGAACAGGAGAGGTTGGCGTGTTTCTGCTTTATGCCGGGTTAATGTAACAACAGCTGAAGGGCAGACCCCATAATTGTGTGTGTGGACAGGGGTAGACCTCATATCCGTGTGTAAGCGTGGACGTGTCTCTGTAATAAACTCATTTAATAAGAGAGAATGAAACAAGCTTAAAGTTTAAATGTGAATTGAAAAAAAGCAACAAGTAAATCATCTCCCAGAAGCAAAGTCAGCAGAAGCTTACACAAAGTTTCCTTAACTACGGTTCTCCAGTGTGTTAATTACGGCGACAAAAGGGTTCCAGTGATGCACAAACAAGTGATGTTCCCTGGAGAGGTCTGAACAAACTCAACATTGCAAAATGTAATTAACCACTGTTGTTGTTAAGTAGTTGTTGTGAAGTTCCTAAAGTCGGGCAGCAGCAGTTGTCCCGACAGGACTTCAACAAGCCACCTAAAACCGACATGAACATCGTGCTGAAAGATGTCATCCCTGCTTCACTGCCTTTACTGTCTGTTAACTAAGTCAGCCGAAACCTGTGCTGTCCTCTAACAGGGTCAGCCTTCAAGATTGGCCTGACATGGGGTACTGTCCTCTAACAGGGTCAGCCTAACATGGGGTACTGTCCTCTACCAGGGTCCACCTTCAAGATCAGCCTAACATGGGGTACTGTCCTCTACCAGGGTCCACCTTCAAGATCAGCCTAACATGGGGTACTGTCCTCTACC
>JAOXOE010030262.1:0-13306 GCA_028565055.1 Phoeniculus purpureus | reverse complement strand
GGGGTTGGACTCGATGATCTCTTGGGTCCCTTCCAACCCCTAACATCCTATGATCCTATGATCCTATGATCCTATGGTCAGACCTGACCCTGCATGTCATTTCCCCCTTTTCTAGCACTAGCATCTTCAGTTAGATGAGATGCTGCTAACATGTCACATCACACTTAAGGAACATGATTCTTTTGGTTACAGTCAACCCGTTGGTGCTGGGTAATGGGGAATGTCTTAGAGATCCACACTGATTTTGCCAGGCACCCTTAGGTGAGCCTCATCTGATGTACTGGGTTTCTCTTTGCAGAAACATGCTGCCAGATGGCCTCCTTGGCACTTAAGCTGTTGTTTTTTTAGAGTACAGCTTCGCTTAAGGTCCCAGGTGCAACAGAGAGAGTTGCTTTGCCCTTCAGCACTGAATTCCTAGCCCAGATTAATTAATTTATGAAATGTTTCTATTGCCTATGAAAGATGAGAAGTTTTTCTGTCATCAACCTTGACTGCAGGCAAAGAGGGTGAAGGTCTGACACACTGTGCCTGTAACAGAGGTGGTACAAAGCTATGAAACCCTTCTTGTGGTTGGTTAATTATGCCAAGGTTATTATAGCTGCACTGACATTTACCAGGTCAGAGACATACATCAACCTTTCAATACAGACACACACTTCTGGGTGTGCGTGTGTCCATACCTCCAGCATGGTTGGTATTCTGGGAGATCTGTCTGTGTTGGTTAAAACATTTCTCATATATACACACACCTTGTAAATGTTCTTTCACCTGTACAGTCACACAAGAAGAATGAGCTATGCCCGAACAGCATTTGGGGAGAAAGCCTGTGTTTTACATAGGCTAAAATATTCTGCTGAACTGTTATTTTGGGAATATTTACGTTGTTCGTGTTCAAAAGAGGGAACTTGAGGTTCAGCAAACTTAGCTGAAATATACCTGTGGGATTTATTGCACAGATGTGGTTTTAGTTCCAGCCTAATCCTTCAAAGGTGATGACTTTGGGGAAAAGCTCCTCTTTCGTCCATGGTCTCCACTCATGCACCTTTTTCTTGGTTAGTTCTCTGATGCATCTACCTGCAGTGGACATGTTATGGCCTGAAGCTGAACATGGCTTGGCCTGTGGTTCACAGATGTGCGATGGTACATGCAGTGCTTTGTCCATCTGGCTGAAGGCAGGAAGGACTAGACCAGTTAGTTGTCTGATCTGACTGTGCCAAACACAAGGGCTGGAACTGGAGAGAAATGAAATGTTTGAGAAAGAAGCTGATTCCCAAAAGGAGCAGCAACAAGAATAAAGTCTGGTTCATGGAGTTCTATCTCTGTGAACCATTCTGTCCGTGCTCTGGTTTTGATCTGAGATGAAGGAATCTTCATGCACAAAGACAGCATGGATGTTGATCTGAATTTCAAACAATCCTAGTCCAGCTCTGTTTGTGTCTCTTGTCAGTGGTGTGACAGTGACTCAGCCCACAGTCACCACCCAGTGATATCTGTTAAAACAGTCCACAAGCAGAAATATTTGCAATAGGACTGCAATGGAAACGGCAGCTGCAGCATAATAATGGATATGAATTTTGCATTAATAAAAATAATGCTTTCTCTGGAAAAACTAAGTCTGAAATGATAATCTGCAATTTGATTTTACAAAGGCTTTCATACATGTGCTTCATTTTCAGTTAAGTCAGCATCATGGGAAACACCATGCAAGTAAGGCACAGGCATGCTCTGGTGGTACATCACAACATTTATGAGCGTTCTAAGTGTTGAGAGAGTGATATATTGAGCCTCAGGGTTAACTGTAAACAAATAAAAAGTCATCCTCTATTGTTTTTTAATAGAGTTTGTTTTAATAGAGCATGTTTACAGAGGCCACACCAGCAGCCATCCTCAGAAATTGCTCATGCACACAAGTTGGTTAGAGCACGGTCAAGAGCATACGCTAGTGACAGTAGACGACACAGTCAGTGATGACAGCAACAGCTCTCAGAAGGAACTGAGAATGAAGAAGCAAATGTGATGCCAGAGCCTATGGAAATGGTCTGAACTCCCAGTTGCCTCTAAAGCAATGCAGAGTACACAGCTCTGTATGAAGTCCAAATACAAACATATTTGCATTAAAATTGCACTGTTTCCCACACTTAATGGATTTCTTTAATTAAAACCATTTTCAGATTAGCTGCAATCAGTAGAAAGATCCTGCAGTGGAATAATTGATGTTGCCTGTGAATGGGCTGCCATATGATGGCATACAGTGGCTTTTCAGGTTTTCAGAGGAACCTTTCTTCTGAGTAACATCACCTATCTGTGGAAACAGAGAAAGCCTGTGTGAGTCACTCTTAGAGCAAACCAGAGAAAGCTTTCGATTTAGAATGTAGTAAGTGTTCCAACACCTTTCCAGCATTTCCACATGAAGAGTTCGTTGTGGTTTAAACCCAGCTGTCAGCCAAGCATCACGCATCTGCTCATTCATTCTGGGAAGGAGAAAGGCTCCAGGGTCAAGACAAAGGACAGTTGCGGTCATGGGCAAAAGCCAGACTCGAGTTGGGGAAACGAAATCAATTTAATTTTAACAACAAAACCCACTACCAATTCACCAATTGATTCATAATAGGACAGTGAGAGATCCAACCAGACTGGCTTCCACAATTAGATCCAACCCAGTGTGGGCTCCTCCATGGGCTGAAGTAACTTTTCTGCACTGGTGATCTCTAAGGGGCTACAAAGGCTCAGTCTGCCCATTTTGCTACAGGGTGAAAAGGAATGGCTGCTCTGGTGTCTCATCCCATCTCCTTCCTCACTGACCCAAGTGTCTGCATGGTTCTGTCTCTCTCTTCTTGCTCCCCTGCAAAAGAAAAGCACAAAAGAAAGCTGGAAGAGCTCTCTCAAAGCTTCCTACAGAGGCCACACTAGCAGCCACTTCCTCTGCTACTAAAACCCCACCAGATACAAACCTAGCATAGAGTTTTACATTTGAATTTTTAAACCTGAGACAGCAAATTCTTATATGAGTTTTGCCCTGCAGCACGGTTCAATTGTCAATAATCATCTTTTTCATAGTGATAAAGTAGAATTACTTGACCACTAGCAGCTAAACCAGTAAAGTAGCCTGCAGTACAAGATGGATTGAAGGAGATTTTATTACTACTTAATTGAATTTTTCTCTAGATGCTTATGAAAACCAAACAGTGTCATTAAACAAAGATTTGTTTTAAATGCAATCAATGGGCAATCTGCTTGCTACCGTCTTTTTTTCAGACAGGAAAGGCTTCAGGGGAGAACTTACTGCCATACCAATAGCACTGAAGAGACAACCTAAAAAAATTCCCACCTAGCTTCTGCAGACAATGTGGTTTCACTAGGAGCTACCTTGGAGACGCAATGTTAGTTGCCTGTCATACTTATTTCTGTTTTTCACTTCAGTCCCATCCATTTTCAGAACGAAGAATTTCAGGTGTCAATGTGTCAATGTTTCTTCTCTATATTTAATCTTTTCCTTCTGCACCTCTTACCCTCTGGTTTAGAATTTAACAGCTGCCTGTTTTGAATGCTACAGCTGAAAACTTAAGCTTTATTTCTGCTGTGCCATCTTCTCCCTCTCCCCTTTACCTCTCTATTTCTAGCCGCATGGTTTTATTAACTGACAGGCTGTTACTTCAACAGCAGAACATGATGCCTCCCTCTAACAAACACAAGGCAAAAAAGGAATCCTTGTGAAAGCTCGCAAACATCTGAGCCCTTTCTTTGTAAAGTTTTCAGAAGCAGAGCCATAAATAGGCAAGGGTATTTATCAGACTAGATTCTCTGTCATTGCAAACATGACTATAATAAATCTATCCAAACATATACCAGCATAATGAAAAGCAACATTTCACGCTGATAGTCACTTAGGTGTCAGAGAAACAAGACTTCTCTAAATCAAGAAGACAATACTTACATAAGGAGTAAAATATCCACCTTAATTTGAAGTCTAAGTTGATTAGCCTGGGCAGCAGCAGAGGATGACTGAGGAAATCACTTTATATTAGCCAGTTTCTATACTAAGGTATATAATTGATATACCCTACAAATAACATGTGGAAAGACTATGGGTTTGATTCACTTTGGTTCACTCTCTGAAAATATGTCTGTTTTCTTGACCCCCCAAACTGGGAGAGTTCTTGCACTACTAAATAAGAATGTGATGCATGGGTTTAATTCCTTTTTCTGGGGTTTTTTAAAGGCTTTTCTTGAGGAAATGACGGCTACTCTCAGCCTGCACCTTCGTACACAAGGGAATAAAATGTATTGCTGAATGTTTAATTGATTAAAATTAGCAGCAGAATGAACCAATACAAAGTCTATCCAGCAGTACAGAAACTTGACAAGCAAAAAGGCTCTGCACTGTGTGTTAGAAATGAAAACAAAACCAGGCATGCGTCAGCTGTCTGCACGGGATGATGGATCAAAGATGCTCCTTGCAGCTCACTGCCTTGTATCTCATCTGTTTCTCCTTTTGGAGAGCAGTAAGACGCAGACTGTTTCTGTAGGTCTTGCAGGATTTCATACAGCCTGTACTCATGTACTGAAGGTCCATCTGTTTTAATGCCTTATCTCCAACCGGTCTTGGCTTTTTATGCCCAAATTCTGTTACCAAAACAGAGAATTTGAATTGCTTTCCCTTTCCAAGGAAAAAAAGTTACTTCCATGTTTAATATTAAGACTGAAGTATCAGTGGCCTTGGAGCGCATGGTGGAAGATGCTAGTAGAGGTACAGGGGTCAGGCAAATCTATCTGGAGTGAGGTGGGGCTTCTCACAGTGTTCTTGATTTGGATGACATTTTGGGGGGTTGTGTAGCACTGTTCAGTACAGCTGCAAGAGCATCACCTGCCATACTTAAAAATGAGCTGGGATCTTGAATCTTATGAGAACAGCCACGCTGAACTCCAGTCACTCAGAGCTGAAGATTTTGAAGAAAACGTAATTATCACAGAATCATCAAGGCTGGAAAAGACCTTGAGGATCAAGTCCACCCATCTGCCCTACAACCCTAAACACTAACCCATCTCCTGAAACACCATTTCTACCTTTTTTTTGAACACCTCTAGGGACAGTGCCTCCACCCAGTCCCGGGGCAGCCTGTTCCAAGGCCTCCCCACTCTTTCTGTGAAATCAGATGCTTGAGAAGATTTTCTAAGACTTGGGTGAAGGGGAAGGTGAGGTGACACACAGGTGTGCTGCCGTCACTACTGGCACCCTCTGCAGCTCCCCGAGGTGTGGTGCTCCAGCCTTTGGAACGAGTGGCAAGCGTGCAGAGTCACCTGGTCTCCCTTCCATCCTGTTCCTCTCTTGAGCTGCGTCGAAGGAAAAAGTGCTCCCCGTTTATCCCACCTTCGACCTCGCTCCCCTGGAGAACGCAGGAGGACGGGCGCGGAGGAGGACGGGCGGGGGGGCGCAGCCCTCGGCAGAGGGTGGGCCTGAAGGAGGCGGGGGAGCGTGGCGGGAGCCTCCCGCCTCTTTCCGCTCCTCCCTCTTCCCCTCAGCGCATCCTCTCTCCAGCCATCGCCTCTCCCTTTCCCTCGCTGCGTGCGAGGCTGCCGTCGGGGCGCCAGCAGACGCGGCTGCTCTCCGCAGCCTCGGGGATGTTCTGAGAGGGGGCAGCTCTCCCCGGGAACCTCCGCTTCTCGCCCTTGCCTGCCCCTGCCCCTCCGCGCCTGCTGGGAACGGGTCGCTCGCCGGTGGCGGAGGAGCCCGGCGGTAAGTGGAGGGGCAGGGCGGGGTGCGGAGTGAAGCAGAGCGGCGGCCCCCGGGGCTCGGCCGGGTGGGGAGGGAAGGAGCGATGGGGCGAGAGCTGCGCTCTGCGTCGTGTTGCCGAGGGCTGGGCTTGCTGTGCAGCCGTAGGGTTTGCGTGTGTGTGTGTACATACGAGGTCTGTGTTCGCTATTCGATGTATTTTATACATATATTTCCTGTTGCATGTCCTCTCGTGGCCGGGGCGGAGGGAGAATCAGCCGGGCGCGGTGCCGACGGCTGGAGCTGCGGTGCTCGTCGCCCTTCCCGCTTCGGTGGCTGCCCCCCTCTCTCGCCGTACATACATACATATATATATACCCACACACACGTATGTGTATGTGTGTCTGTGTGGCCACGACACCGCGCTCCTCCTCCCTCTGCAGGTGCCTCTGTATCATTTCACAAACATCCCGCGGTCCTCAGGTGCTCCCGCCGCGCTGCCCTCACCCGGGGATGGGAACGGACGTGAGAACCCCCGTGGCCGTGGAGCCGGAGGGTTCTTCAGGCTGGAGCTCTGTTCCCTCTCTCTCTCTCTCTCTCTCCTCCTCAGCAGCTCCACGGTGACAGGTACCGTGGGCAGTTTGGCAGGAGCACAGATCCTGCCTGTCTTCGCACGCTCGTCACGAGTTAGTAGAAGGCTGCGCCAGCCCAGATGCCTTCCTAGACATCCATCCCTCCTACTTAGCCTCTGGCAGAGAAAAGCAAATAACAGACAGCTCTTCTGTCTGTGTGGGCAGAGGAAGAGAGAAGGACTAGTGATAAGGGCTTGTTAAGAGGACACTTACTTCTTGATTTTAATTACTATTTTAGTAGTTCCAGTGCAGTGCTGGGCTGTACAGCTGCGAGAGGACTCACTTGATGGTGGCTTTAGTGCAGTGCTTTTAAAATCCTGCAGTTTTGCTTTCTTTTTTGTTTAGTAAAATTGTGTCTTAATCTTGATAAAGGACCTATTCAGGGTAACTCAGTTTCCAGAAGAGTGATGTGAACTGTACATAAAATGTTGGACTGCTAGAAAAGCAGGATTTTGTACTGTCTCCAGTCCTTCTGGGTTGTAATGGCCGTTTTTTAATATCAGGTGAACATTTGTGATTTCAGAACGCTTTACGGGGGTTTTTTTGTGTGGTTTGTTTGAAGTTGCTAGTGCTCAAGTCAGATTTTCCTTCTGCATGAAAGCTGGAGTGTCATCAAATCCCAGGGCTAGATCTTGCAATTAGCACATGAACAGAACTGTTCTTTGGAGGAATGAGCCTTGGTAGGCAAGGAGGGGACTTGGATCAGTGTAGGCTTCTGTGGAAACAGGATCCTCAAGCCCTTCTTGGACAGAGGGAACTGCTCTTGCAGAGCTGTTTATCTTGCAGCATATGGCACCTTGTGGCAAAATGTAAAGGTGATTCATGAAACCTTATTTCTTGTTGTTCCAGTTATTTAACTGTCCTTGCTATCTGAAGTACTGAATGCAACCTCACGTATAGAGAAGTGTTTGTGTATGGCTAAGAGAGATGTGGATGAAAGACATGTAATAAGAACTTATAAGTATTACAGTTTTTAAGTAACTGCAATCCCATTCAGTTGGACTGAATTTTTCTTCATTCTGGGATAAAAAGCTGAAAGGAAATCTTACTGGAAGGATACTGTCTTTTTTCTCTAGAACGGTGTGAAGACGTTCATCAGCCATGGATGTGTTCATGAAAGGACTTTCCAAGGCGAAGGAAGGAGTTGTAGCAGCAGCAGAAAAAACCAAGCAAGGTGTGGCAGAAGCAGCAGGAAAGACGAAAGAAGGTGTCCTCTATGTGGGTAAGTGGCCATCAGAGATCACGCTGCTGGTTGCTGTACCCTGACATTCGTAGCTGGATCCTCATCAGACCTATTTTGGGAATAAAAAAAAAAGAGACAAGTAATCAGTCAGAGGAGACCACTGCAAAACTAACAAGAAGACAGTTTTGCCCTTTTGAGTTCCAGTTCTTTGAAACCAAATATTGGTTCTTATATCACTGCGTTATGCTGGCCGTGCATTACAGCTCTGTGAAGCCACATCCTTAATGCCTTATTAAATGAGGTTATATTGTAGGACATGCCTTGCAGTATAGGTCACTAGCTGGCACCTTATTCAAAAAGTTTACCAGGTTTAAGTTGAAGGGTTAGTTGGTACAGCAGAAATAAATTGAAAGCAATATATTTGAAACTTGAAGTGGAATGTAGCTTCACAGCATCCTGTAGAGCTTGTGGGTAGGATATTAAGAGGAGAAATTGGAGAGATTAATGCAGGAACTGAGCATAAGCCATGCTTGGCATGTGAACAGTAACATTTTGTATGGCAAAGTGTCATCTCCTCATCTTTTGACATTAGTTCATTTTCTGTACTTACTATTGCATATCCATAGGAGGTATTTTCAATGACTTCTTGAGGAAGAGCCACTATGGTTAATGAGATAGGGCAGGTAGACACCAAGGTAGCCAAGCAGCTGTTAAGTGACCTATCTAGGCCGTACAGTCTTGTGTAGAGCCAAATCCCAGATGAGTACTTTGACTACATGATCATCATCTTCACTTAGCAAGTACTGGGCTTTAGAGGGCTGACTTGCAAATGCTGCGATGAAAAACTCACAGGAAAATAATCTGCCAAGACCATGTGAATAAACGGTCATGAAAATAATCTGTTTCTCCTATTCATTAAGTGATGTTTGTCTATAAAATACTGGAGGGGGAAAGATGGTCTTTTCTGTAAGTACTTTGCTAGAATCATAGAGTGGTTTAGGTTGGAAAGGACCTTAAAGATTATATTGTTCCAACACCCCTGCCATGGGCAAGGACACCTCCCACCAAATCATGGCCCTTAGAGCCCCATTCAACATAGCCTTGAACACTTCCAGGGAGGGGGCATCCACAGCTTCTCTGGACAACTGTTCCAGGTGCCTCACCACCTTCATAGAAAATAATTTCTTCCTAGTATCTAATTTGAATCTGTTTCCTTCCAGTTTAAAACCATTATTCCTTGTCCTATGACTACAATAGCTCCCCATCTTTTCTGTAGGCACCCTTAAAGTAGTAGAATGCTGGAGCCACCTTCTCTTTAGGCTGAATACCCCTGTTTTTCCTTTATGCCCATTTTATAGCAGGTAGTTCTGTGCTGGATGCTGTGTGTACCTAGGGACATGTGCACAAATACCAAAGACGAGTGAAACAGAGTGGAAAGCCAGAGGCATTTATTTTAAATGGGAGCATGGAGATCTCTACAGTTCCAATGTCTTCAGGATTCCATCTGCGCTTGCAGGCCAGTGCTGATCTGAAACAAATTATTTCTGCTCCAGATAATTGGGACTACTCATTTGGAATACAGTTTTCTGTGGCAGAGCCATCGTAAAGCTTGGTGCTCTTGCCGACAAAGATGGCAGTCATTTTGAAAACTAATTGTAAGTCGAGTCTGTTATTTAAAATGAGTGTCTGCTCTGTTTTGGTGTATCCAAATAGATGTTCTGTTGCTGTACGTTTTATTGTAGCTCCTGACCATGTTCCTGGAGTAATTGGTTTTTTGGTGTTAGAAACCTGCTGAATTAATCTTCATGTCTGACATGTTCTCCATTCTGTAGTAATGTTTGAACCTAGGTCTGCTCCCAAAGGCAACAGATGTTCTGTTGTTCTTAGAGACACTTCTGCTGAGGTTAAAATTTGGAGGGCAGGCTTGCTGTTTATTGTTATTTAAGAATCAAATACTCAGGACAATGGAGCCCTGCATCCTGAGAGCAGCTAACACATATGACTGTGATAATGGTGGATGATCCTTCCCACAGCAGATGGCTGCTTTCTGGGATGAAAGAGCTACATGCCCAATTTCAGTCAGGCCAGTAAAAAAAGCCTTTGGGTGGAAGCTGTTCCTAGGTACTCTGGCAGCTCGTGTGTCTGGGTGTGTGTGTGCTCATACCTGCATGCACGGAACCACAGTTTCCACAGCTGAAGTTTCAGCAGGATCGAGTAAGGCAAAGAGGAAATGAGGAACTAGGTAATTCCCTGTCTGCTTTTCAGGCTTACAGGAGGAGCATCTCTTCTCCTGAGCAGCATTAGCAAAGGCTTGCTTCTGTAGGCTGATAACAGTTGCAGTGCACAAGGTGGTGAAACCCCTGTAGGAGCAGAGGAGAGGAGCAGCACAGGGCGTATGGTTTCTTCCTTCCCATCTCTGTAGTTGAGTTTTCAGATGTGAGTTTTACAGCCAGATTATGCTGTGAAAACTTCCTGACATCTAGCAAAAAAGAACCTAACAACATGGGGCTGAGGAGAACCTGCTAATTGTTTTCATTTTCAGCAGTCACCTCTGTAACATTCAGCCTTCCACTGTCACCAGAGATTTAGTAAGATGCAAGGCTGTTGGTCCAGATCCTCTGGGCGATGTGGTCTGCCTCTGCAGTCAGTGGAACTGAAGTAAATATGGTACATCTAGACACACGTGAATGCATCTGCCTTTCTTTTGACTCATACAAGCACAGCATCAGGACCTTCTGTGATACCAAACAATGACCTTGTCAAATCAGTGGTCACTGGTTAGAAAGGAGGACTGAGGCTCAGCAACAGTGCATTATGTAAATTTAAAACTGGGTCTCTATGCATCCTTCAAGAGCTGTTGGTGTGAATCCATGAGGAAACGAGGCAATACCTACCCACAAAATTTGAAACCAGGAGCTGAGAGTAAGAAGATTACTAAAGGCACACAAGAGCATTGTACTGCTCACGAGCTCCTCTGAGCTCTGTGAGTGCTACCAGGGAGCTGAAGCTTTTGCTCACTTGAATCCTGAGTGTATGATCTAGCAGGTGAGTGTTCTACTGCTCCCTGTGCTTAGCTGGCACATGGCCTTAGTGTAGAACAGCGCATGACCCATTTGGCAAGTCCATTCAAATTCCTCTGCTGCAGTCTTTCTAAGGTTTCTTGTTTTCCTTTGGTAGTAGAAGAGCCAGCAGAGTAGTTAAGGGACTCAGGGTTCATCTGGTGGAACAACAGCCTTCATCAATTGTATTTTCCTTAGATGATGATTCCTATAATTCCCTAAGGTAGACTGTCTTTAACCAAGAGCTTCCTTGGAGCAGTGTGTTCCCCTCTTAGAAAGCCCAGGAAAGAGTGTATTGTCAAACTGCTGATCTGTGCTTTCTTCTTGTCATAATGATAGTGATGAGTGACTAAGGAAATAAAAGAGAATCTGTTTCATCTTACAATTACAGAAAGGTGTATGTCAGTGTCAGGTTCCTTGGTTTTCATATTATCCCAACTCTGATTTTTCAGTTCCACTTGTTATGAAGGGTGTAGTGAGCAGGATTGTTGATGGTTTTGGAATGCCAGAGTGAAAGACTGCCAATGATGGGGATGTCCAACTTGGCTTCATTACCAGCCAGAAGACATCCTACTGCATTCATCTGTTGTTATTTACAGGCATGTTCTGTTAGATCCTAAAATGCTTCTGGAGTGTATGAAATTCCATGTGAGAGCAGATGAGGAAAGGACTGAGAGCTTATGGATCTGGATAAAATGGAGGGCAGGAGACATTATAGGGGGTTATTAGACCACCCACATTATATAGACCACTTGCCCAGGAAGACCAAGTGGATAAGGACCTTTTCAGGCAGATAGGACTGGCTTCACATTCACAAGCCCTGGGATTTTAACCACCCTGACATCTCTTGGAGGGACAATACAACAGGGTATAAGCAGTCTAGGAGTACTGAGGCATTGGAACAGGTTGGTAACCAGGGCAGTTGTGGCTGCTGTGTCCCTGAAGGTGTTCAAGGCCAGACTGGACGGGGCTCTGGGCAACCTGGTCCGGTGAGAGTTTTTCATGCCCATGGCAGGGGGTTGGAAGTAGATATCTCTGAGGTCCCTTCCTACCTGAGCCATTCTACAGTTCTAAATCCTGTGACTGCAGAAATGGCATGTGACTTCCATGCAAGTGTGCAGTAGTGGGGCAAACAATGTAGACATTTAACACATGCTGTAATGTCTGGACCACCATGGGGGTTTTTTGCCAATTAATGGATTTGGCTATACATGTCTCTGTTCTGTATGGTTCTGGGAGCTGAGGCTTCATTTTAAAAAAAGCCCATCTTCCACTAGCAGAAAAATATTAGCATTTCTGTATTAGTTGTGTTTATAGCAGTGATACATCAGGATAAGCAAAAAATCAACAACTTGTGTATGTCTCTCTGAAGATAAACGCATTGCAGGGCTCCTCAGGGAGTTCTGTTGTGCCATCCAACTCAGAACAGCCCTAGGGAACTGAATACTTGCTGTTCACAGGCTTCCATGTGTTTAATAGCTTGGCTTGCAGGCAAGAACTTCAACAAGGTGAAGGAGATATTGGCAGGGTCTAACTATGCATTTAAAAGCATATGCCTAATAGTTAACATGTCAGTAGGCACACTATAAGCCTGAAATGATGTTTAGCCTCTTTCTAGAGGTTAGGAGAACCATCAGCATCTTGGATTCCACCGTGTGTTCAAAGCAGTTTGCTTGTTCAGGTCTCGTGGTGAAGCAGCATTGAGAACCCAAGTCCTAAAACAAGTCCTTAGACATTAACACCCTGGATTGAATAACGGCAGTTCAATTATAAATGTTTTCTATGAGCTTGATTAGAAGAGAATAGATTCAGAATTAAGAGCAGAGCTGATTAAACTCACAGAATCACAGAATCATCATGGCTGGAAAGGACCTCCAGGGTCATAGAGTCCAACCTTTATCCTAGTAATCTCTTCATTAGCTAGTTAAAAGAATTTGTCATTTTGCTTGAATCAGTGTTTTTCCCCTCTTATTTATGATGGATTACTGTTCTGCTGTTACTCATGGACAACAAAGCCTTTTCAATGCTGTGATCAGTCTGGCAGTGCTACATGGCTTAAGTTCCATAAATCTGGACTACTAGTAGCAGGTAGGATGTATTGATGAATGAACTCGTATTTCAGTGTTTAATTGTATTGTAGAGACTTGTTGACAAAGTTGCTTGCTCATAATGTATTTCTGCACGTACATTTTCTTCCAATATATTACAGCTTACCTACATTTTGTATGGTTTCATGTGTAGTGTTAAGCTAAATTATATGGGTGCTAGAAAGGTAAATTCAGAAGTATAAATCCTGTTTTGAATGCAGAATGACATACAGACAAGAAATAGCATTACAAATAAAGTGATGTCTGTGGTGGTAGTTAAAAAAGGTCATTCAAACTCTGGCATGCTGGAGTGAGAGAGCCATAAACTCTCTCTGCAATGCTTAATTGCACGTTGTTAAGCATCATAGTCCACAAGTGATGCTAATCCCTGAAATGCAGCTGAATTATAAAACTTGATAAGGACAACTAGAGTTGTCATTATACTTTTATGCTTTTACATGGGTGTTCCAAAAATCAGTTCATTATTCATGGTGGCAAAGTTGCATTGCTTACATGGGTTACATGTGTCTTGGGTTATGTCTCAGACTAGTATTAGCTAGGAGGGGGTATGTCTCAGACTAGTATTAGCTAGGAGGGGGTATGTCTCAGTCTAGTATTAGCTAGGAGGGGGTATG
>JAOXOE010030261.1:0-13311 GCA_028565055.1 Phoeniculus purpureus | reverse complement strand
ATGAGCTTCTCCTTCATGCACAGGGAAGTGTGGGGCAGAGGAGCTCAGGGTATCACAGAGCATTAGGGATTGGAAGAGACCTCAAAAAATCATCTAGTCCAATCCCCCCGCCAGAGCAGAATCACCTAGACCAAGTCGCACAGGAACACATCCAGGTGGGTTTCCTTTGCTTGATTCCAGATAATTCTGGGAGACAATGATTGTAGGTCTGGGCAAAGGGAATTCAAGAATTTCTTGTGCTGGCACTGCAAGCCATCGCGTTTTGGGTTTGTTGTCCAATTACAACTTTACTTTGGGGTGTGTTAGAGCTAAATCTTTGCTCACAGCTTTTGCTGTTTTTTGGTTTAGGTGGCTGTGCTAGGGGGAAGTCTTAGCAAGCTCTCCTGCCGTGAGCCATTGTGCTCAGGCACTAGAACTAGTTTTCCTCCTCCACATCCACAGTGTGCTTTGTTGGCTGCGGTGATGCTAAACCCGACAGCTGGATCAGTAGCTTTTCCAGTTTCTGTATTCACTTCTGCTGGTCACTGTGTGAAAAAACTCTGATCTTCTGTAAATGTTGGTGTGATCTGGGACTGGGGCTGCTTTCGAGAGGAAGCTGAGCCTGGGTAGCTTCCTCTGTTGTGACCATTTCCTTTCCTCCTTCACATTCTTAATCACTGGAGTAGAACATGTACAGAGCATCACCCAGGCTGTGCAGTGCTGTCTTTGAGGGGTGTTTTTACCTTACGGGTGTCAGCACTTCTGATCTGTCAGACATGAGCAGAACTGCACATCTTACCCCTTCCCCTCCAGCCCATCCATATTTCTGCGTTACCATCGTCCTGCTCAGCAAGGACTGAAGTAGAACATGGGACTGGCTATATGGCTCTTGCTGAAATAACCTGGTGTGGCTGCTCTGCATCGACCCTGTGGTTCATTTAACCAAGGTCCTGCCTCCTTTGGCTGCTTCTCCCCAGCTGACCTCTGATAAGGGAAGAACGATCGATACTGCGATGCGCTGGAGAGCTGGAGCAGCAACGATGCTTGTCAGGCTGGGCTGTGAGGACGCGGAGGAGGTGATGAGCAGGGAGCTCTCATGCGTTCTGGCAGCCTCCCACCTCCCGGGCTCGTTGCTGTGCAGCTCTGGAAGGCGGCAGCCAATGGCATACAAGAGCATCCATGCACTTGGGCTTTCCGAATAACTCCCGAGGTGCCTTGTTTTCAGTCTGAAGCATGTAACTTCTCTATGGCTGGGGTTCTTCCTTCCCTTCCTCTCCCTTCTTCCCCCACAGCTGTCTCTTTTCGTTGTTCTGAGGAATAACCTCCATGCTGTCGAGTCTTTTGGTACCTGCTGCATTTCTCACCCTCACAGAGGCGCTGCCTGTGCTGTTCAGTGTGGGGGGAGATCTTATCACCCTTTGGTGCTTCATGACCGTGTCAGGTGGGGTAGGTCATGCAGCTGGAGGCAAACCCGAGCTCTGAAGGTTTGTGCTCTGCCTAGTCTGCTAAGCAAGCTGAAAATAGCCGTAAAATGTGGTCATCAGCCATTTCACATGCATGGGCTCTCCTCCAGCTATGTGCCAGCAGAAATGCGATAAAACTGCATCATGATCTGGGGCCCCCAGTGCAGCAGGAGAGGTGTCAACTCACTGGAGCACTTTTAGGGGAAGGCCATGGAGATGGTTAGTCTGATCTGTGAAGACAGGCTGGGAGCCTTTGGAGACAGCCTGGAGAGAAGACAGAAGGACAGATCCATGAGCAGCCCTTGCGTACCTGAAGAAGAGACTTGGAGAAGGCTCTTCTCAGAGGTGCCCAGCAAAAGGGCAAATAACCACGAGTTGCAACAGGAAATGGCATCTGGGGCCAATCACTTAGTAAACTTTTTCTTCTGAGTGCTGGAGCAGGGAATGAAGGAAGCTTTGGAAACCATAGCCTTCGAGAAACCTTTTGAAACCTGCCTGGGCAAGGCTCTGAGCAACCCCATCTATTACAGTGGCCATACTTCTAGCAGCAGGTTGCACTACAGTGACCTCCAGAGGTCCCTTCCACCCTATTGTTTTCTGTTGTTTTATGCAGTCTGTGAAATCGAGGTTTGCATCTCTGGAATCTCACAGCATGAACGTTTTGACTTAGTGGAGTGACTGTGCTAAACCAGAGCTTGTAATGTGGACAACATTTATGGGAATTAATCTTTCAGGTCTCTGTGATGCCTATTTTCAAGTCGCTGGGAAAGGAGATGAGAGATGGGTGAATGCTGCTTCCCCCCCTTTTCCTAGAGGTGCTGAGTTAAGGCTGAACAGTGCTGTGTTTTCCCAGTTACACCCTCCCTGGCTGGTGTGACCTCTGTTTAAAAAGTATGCCTCACATTCACATGTTATCCATATGGTCCTTTCAAAACAGTCCAGAACAACATGGAAAGGAAGAGTCACTGTTGTTTGAACTCTGATAAAGCTCAGCAATGTGTGAGTGTTACAATGGAACTAACGAGGAAGAGCTAATCACCAGCCTCCTCCACCCTCAGGGATCCCAGGAGGTTACTGGAGCAGCACACTGCCCCAGTTTATCTTCCTCATGTGTGTGATGGTTGAATTTCTTTGTTTTATTGGGGGTTTTTTTGACATCATGCCTGATAAGGTAGTTTGATAGCTGGCTGCTGTGTCTCGAGCTAGCGTTTGACGGATGACTTCAGAGGGGGAAAGCAACTTAAGTAGCTTAATAGGATTTAGCTCTGTCTACACTGTCCTGCCAGAGCATGTTGTAAACCACTTCAGTGGGATTCCTCCTTTAAATATGGCCATGACATCAGTGTAGTCAGAACCTCTAAGAGGCCTCAGGGAACTTTTTCCTGAAAAAATCAATCTCGGGTTGCAGTTCAGAACAACCGATGAATGAATGAATACCTGCGCAGGAGCTCGAGGAATTCCACCAGCGCGGATCTTGTGAGCACGATAGAACGGTCTCTGGAGCAGAGCCACGGGGATATTAGTTTACCTATAAATCACATTGCTTTCTAGTGGAAATTGTTTGTCTGTCTTGGGAAAGCAGAGCAGCTAACAAAAAAATCCTGACAGAACAGAGTGGGGCAAACATTTGCTTCTTTTAACTGATGGAAGTGCTGCTACAGCCAAAGAGCCCCATGTCCTTCCCAAAACCTGGTAAAGGGAGCTAGAAGTGAGGAGTGTTGGTTCTGAATTAGCTGATAGAAACCCAGCACTTAACACTTTGTTTAGCCAGCAGTCCATGACAACTTTCAGCTCTGCAGGCAGACAAGCACCAAGAGTTGAACAGCTTTCCTTAGCTGAAAGGAGAGAGTTTCCTTCATCCTCTTGGAGAAGAGAAGAGCTGCTCAGACCTGCAGCTGTGAAGCAGGATGTCCTTCCTAAAGACATCTTGTGGCAGCGTATTTGACTTGTAACTGCAAGGCTTTTCAATCTGGACACCCATCTACCGTTAGTTGGGTCTGTTCCCACGAATGGCACTTGGGAGGTGAGTCTGAAAGGGTGCTCTCCCCTCCTGATCAGCATAAGGACTGGGCAGCAGAAGTGGAGGGGTAAGACACTGCCCACTTGCCAAAATGCTGCTCTTGGGGGAGCAGCATCTGACCTTCCCCTGGTTGCAGAGAGGGCCGTCTGCAGCTCTGCAACTGCTTTGTGGGGAAAGCTGTAAAGAAAAGCATCTCTACTTAAATTGCATTTCCCTTCAGCAGAGCTGCCGGAGGCCCTAATCCCTTCTCGGCGTTTGGCCAGGAGCCTGCACGAAGCCTTCCTCAGCTCTGTAGCTTCCCTCGCGCGGGCTGCAGCGCTGAGCACAGTAGTGGTTAATGACGCTTCCCCTCTTGTCAGTGGTGCAGAAACACAGGCTCCAGCTGTGACTGCGGTGGGTCTTGGCTAGCTTGGCTGGGTTTTTGATCTGCTTCCTCTGTTAGTCTCTCTATGGTACTCTTTACCCTGGGTTTGAAGGTTCTCAATAGTGAATATTGGTTGTCTTTGTCTCTGAAGGTTTTTTGAGAGGTGTTTTTTTTTCCTGTAAAGGAAGAAAAGGGAAAAAAAAAAATCCACCCCAAATAAAACCAAGCAAGACTTGATGTGGAAGTGTTTCCTGCACATGAATGAGGCGCTTTGGGGAGAGGGAGACGTACAGCTTAAAGTTGAAGGAAGCTATTTCCTCCCATTCGTTTTGTTTCTTTGGGGGATTCTTTTTCTTTCCTTAAGCCCTGATTTCAGTAGCCTCTGAAGAGGAAGCGTGGGGTGAGTTTGTGGGAAGAAGCGTGGCACTTGTTTGCGTCTGGCAGGGAAATGGCACGTTTGCCTTGTTTGCACAAGGAGGTCAGTTTGGGTCTGCAGTCAGCAGATGGGTCAGAGGTCTCTGTTCTTCCTTCCCCAGCTCACAGAAGATATCCCAGTGGGATATTGCTGCTCTCCACATGACAAACATACTGCGTTAAAGCTGACTTCAAATACACCTTATTTTAAGGAAGATGTCGTAGGGACTGCTGCTGTAGCACGATGGGCTGTGGCTGTTTTGCATGTTTAGGGCAGTTTGCCGTTGATGTTGTTCTTTATCCCCTCCCAGAGGTCAGCCATCGGGGCAGCCGGACCAGTGTGATCCACTAAGGTAATCGAGTGCTGTTTCCCTCACCCTGTAGTAGAGTTAATGTGTGTTATGAACTACACTAAGGGGTTTTTTCAGTGTAAACAGCCATTTGGTCTGATCTCGTCACGCAGACAAATGCCACTGAAGCTGAATGGGGTAGATATCCCTGGAAATGCAGAGCTGCTTTTTTCCTGTTGGTGGCTTTCTCTCTTGTTCCAATCTTCTCACTCCTGATTCTGAAGATTGACCTCAGGTTGCAAACTGAGCACAGACCAGGCATGGTGCTTAAGGACATGGTTTAGTGGTGGGCTTGGTAGCTTTGTTAAGGGTTGGACTTAATTCATCTTAAGCCTCTTTTTCAACCTAAACGATTCTGATTCCATGTTAGAGATGCCTGAGTAGCCCATTCGTATTGCTGACATCTCATTGTAGAAGCCAAATTACGGCAACTTAGCTTCCACTGCTGGTAGGAGTAGTTTATGAAGCCATTTGCAGTGGATTTGTTATCTTGGCCAGAAAGTAGCTCCCTTCCTACATTTTATTTAAGAACTTCTGTGGCTGCAAATGCAGATGTGTGTGCTAGAGCTTCTTACTGAAGCTTAAACAGTTTTCTAATAGCTGCTGTTTAGTAAAAGACCTCTTCATGGTGCTGATGGTAGGAAACAAGTTGTATAGAGGTTAGCAGGCACCTTAAGTCAAGTTTTAAGTCTGGCATTAATAGTAATTGATGTTGGAGTTTCCATTTCCATTTGTAATCTCAAATTATTCTGCATCACTGTTGTGGTTCAATGCAGCCAATGTTACGCCTGAGTTTCTAGCATGCAGCAGTAGAACGCATGGTGTGAAAGCTTCTAAGATGTAAACGGAAGTTCAAAGGTGCCTGCAGAGATGCTGCCATTGAGAATTTTCTGGGTGAGACTCTGTTCTGCAAGTGGTTTAAAGAGACAGCCCCACTGGCCTGGTGATGGTCTGCATTTGCCTTACATTTTTTCACTTCTCAAGTTTCTTCACAGTTTGTGTTCCTGTGGTATGGTGAGGACACTTAGAATCTTTGCCTGAAAGGAGTACACTGATTCCTTGCTTGTGTAGAGCTGATTCAAAGAAAAACAAAGGGGAGATGTTTAATGTGGGTTTTTGCAGATCAGTCTTACCATAAATCCTTGCTCTACCCTGAATGGCCTCATTAAAAAGAAGCTTGGTAGGTCTGAGGTAGCCCTTGGACCATGCTGTTTGCATACAGGGCTCGGAAACAAAGGCTAAGTTGCTGCTTCTCCAAGTCCTGTCGTTGCACTTCTCCCCAGTGTGACTGAGTTTCCCGATCTGTCTGGGCCTGATCAGTGAGCCTTACCAAATCCAGACCCACCACAGTGACACGGTGGTGTAAGGTTGTGGTGATGGGAAGGGAATGAGGTGCTGGGCATGGCCTTGGAATCAAAAATCCATGAAAGGCAGCTGCCCTGGCTTTGCAGAATCACTTCAGTCCAAGCGTGGTGGTTAAAAATACCTTCTCTTCAAAGGAACTTCTCTCGTGTAGAAATTTTGGAGACAAATTTGGAAACTGCACTGTGGGGGTTTTTTTATCACTTGGGGCAGAGGGGAAGTGGCCATGCTTGAACCGTTTTCCTCTCGGCTGCTTTGATATGTCTGCAAGTTATGAGCTGCGTGGAGAATATGCCAGAAAACTCTAGCAAGAGGAAGAATGTTTGTGCTGGACATCTGTGCCTGTCACCAGATCCATAGGCTGCTAAGAAATTCAAACAAGTATTCTTTGCCCAGCAAAACTCTTTAACTAACGGGAGTGATGTGATGCTGTAGCACTGAAGGCAAGCCAGCGAGTTCAAAATCATCATGGATTGGTTTAGGTTGGACGGGACTTCAGAGATCATCTGGTTCCAAATATAAACCAATGGCAGAAGTGAGCAGAACTGTTATCTGCAGTGGCCATGCTCATGGAAATGCTGCCTTCTCTGATGGTGGGATGGGCTGACCGTGTTGATGGGTTGATGTTCCTCTGGGGAGGTTTCCACAACTGTGCCAAGTTTGTTTTCTGTTCCACCAAGAGGTGACTGCACGTTTCCACTGTCCTTACCTTCCCTCTCCAATACCTTGTTTATCCCCTTCCGATAATAAATGGCATGTGAAACAGTCTCTCAAAACAGACTGATGGTGCCTGCAAGGTGGGTAGGTACTGCATGGTGTGTGTAGCTTGCTGTGACCTCCCTGCCAGGCCTTCCCTGCTCTCATGGTTGAGCTCAGTGTCTTCAAACTGTGTAGTGGTTGAGCTCTCCTGATTTGGTCAGCTGGTTTAAGCTGAGATGATTAAGAAGATCAAGAAGCTGCTGTGAGCCTAAATGCAGCATTTAATCTTAACTGGTGCCGTGTCATTACTTACCTATTCCTGGGAAGGACAGGGTTTAGGGTTCTACACACGGAGACTTGTAGATGATGGGTGTATGGAGTCATCTCTACTGAAAGACCGTATATTTGTGGAGAACTCTGGAAACTCACAGGAGCAATACAAATACTTGGATTTCAAACCATATCTAATAAGAAACAGCTGCACTAGAGCAGTTTGCCAGCAGTAACAGACTCCTTCCAGCTGGAGTCTTGGAGAAGAGCCGTGAGGTTGGTGTCCACTCCAGGGCACACCAAGGTCAGCATAGGTAGATAAAAAACGTGTGGTGTCCCAGTGTGTTGCTTGATAGTGTGTTAGGGCAGGCACGCAGGAGAGAGGGGGTTCCCCCCCCATGTAAATGAAGCGCATTGTCTCAGAGCCCACGTTGTAGGAGGGGGAAGGGAAAAAAGATGAAAACTGGATTAAGTCACTGGGCTTCAGACCTAAGCATTTCCTGCCTATTTTTTTTTGCCTTTGAACACCGGTGCTGCCTTGCTCACGTGCTGGGCTGTGCAAGCACGCCCTGGTGCAACAGCCAGCTTGGCAGTGCCATGTCTTGCCTTTGGGGAGCTCCGGGCCAGCAGGAGCAGAGCTGAGCTCCCCCTACAGAGCTGGGGATGAGCAGTCTTGGGATGGGACTTCATACAGCTCTTGGGCTTGAGCCAGGTGACGCAGGCAGCATCCTGACTTGTAGGAGCATTAAGTTCAGTCTTCCTTTATAGTGAGGGGGCTTCTTTCCATCATCTAGTTTGCTGGAAAATTACCTTGCTGGGCGATTGTGTTTTAAGAGTTAAATGGATGATACAGCTCTCTGACCAAGGAACTACAGCTGCTTCTAAAAGGCCAAGAGGAGCTGCTGTGGGGCAGGAATGTGTGAGCTAATCTGCTGTGGGAGAGGAATGCTGAGTGAAATGGTGCTTATCCACCATGGGTGAGCTGGGCGAGCTGAGCGTGAACACGAGTAGTGCTGTAGACCAACCACATTCTTCCAGCAATCCCTTCTGGTGCTCTTCCATAGAATCATCAAGGCTGGAAAAGATCTTGCCTCGATATTCCAAATATTTATCTTATTCTCGCCCTGAAACGAAATTTAACGGTTTTAACTTTGTCCGACTAGGAACACCAGGGAGGAGTAAACTTCTAAAGCTGAAGGCTTGTTCGCAAGAGGATTCCTCACGCGTTTGGCTGGTCTGGGATTTGGGGCAAAAACCTGCATGAGCACTGCTGCATCCATGGTGGTGTTTTTTCTCTTAGAGCCCTGCAAGGGAATTTGCAGAATCCCCAGAAAGGAAATCCGCCTTTTCAGTGAGAATGCTCATTTGACAAGCTGCCAGTTCTGAGCTAAGCCTCATTTAATAAAGATTTAGTCTGTGGGGACCTGTCAGTGGAAACTGAATTTGGTGAGAGTGTCTCATTCTTTGCATCTCTGTAGTGCATAGAGGCTTTCAGCCAGCATTATGGAGAAACTAGGGATAAGAACATCCAATTTAGAGGACCCTCTCACCTCTGGGAACGTTTCCTGGCTGTGTGAGATGGAGATTGCTGAGTTGGTAACAGCTAAGGGAATAAATGGATTGTTATTTGACTTCAACCCAATAGGACTCTAGTGTTCACTGCTGATTAGCACAGCTTAGATCTGCATTTGTGGGCAGAACAAAAAAAATCCAACCCAATTGTTAAGCAAATCCTTTCTACTCAGCGCTTTCCGTCTCTCTGGTTTGTGGTGTGAGATGCTCTGATGAATTTTAGCCCCTGCCCAAGCTGTAACCTGTGGAAGTTGAGGTGTGCAGATGTCCCTGAGCTGTGTGTTGTTCAACCCCAGCTCTCAAAACTCTGGCTTTTATCGCATTGCATGTGGGTTGTTGTCCTGAACCAACTGGCAGCAAGGTTGGGTCTTTGCAGCCTCTACACTGGTGGCTTTGGTGATCGGACCAAATAACGAGGCAATGTTGAAAAGACTTTAATGATGAAATAAGAGGTCACAATGTTAGTATGGAGGAAATGATGATGACTCTTTAACCAACCTGGCCTTGTTCTCAGTTGTTGCTGGCACAAGGGCACTTGAGAAATTAATCTGAATTAACTGGAGGAATACATTCCAACCAGATTAGTTAAACCACTTTAAATGCACTAAAGTGAATTAAACTACACTGAATTAAAGCCGTTCTAGATACACTATGTTAAAACCCTGTGTGAACACTCATTTGTAATTAAAGTGGCTTTAGTTCACAACTCTAATGCCAGTTAAGTGTGGAATGCCCTTGCCAGTGTAGGGAACTTCTCGGTGTGGAGGAAGCCAGCCTGTTTGTTTAACCATCTTGGTTAAGTAGAGTTGAGCTCTCCACTTGTGCTAGGAGATGTTACAGGCGTAGATCTGCTTTATTTGGATGTGCCTGTCCTATTGCCTCGATTAAATAATTCTGTTGAGAAGGCATGACTTAATCCTTGGCATCTGGTCTTTTCCGCAAAGGAAAAGCCAATAGCCAGTGGAAGCTAAAGGCAAAGTGTTGCCCTACATTGCTTTGCTCCAGTGTGGACTTGCCCTTATCTATAGCTACTGCGCTATCTCTGGGAGATGTCTGTATAAGGAGATGAGACACGGAACCTGTCCTGTTTCCATGGTATGCTTCCATGCTGCTCGGGGATCCCTCACAGCAGGAGAGACATCCCAGGACCGTGGGAAAAGCCTCTTCCACAGCATGTTTCCTGCCCAGCCTTGCTCCTCTTCTGTGCTGAGTACAGTAATTGGCCTGTCCCCCAGGCGGAGGAGATACAGATGGTTTAGTGCTGAGATCAACAGTGGTTTCCACATCCTCCCCCTACGTTACTTTTGCCAATATACGGTTGGCTTGGTTTCCTCCCGAAGCTCGCGACCTTCTGCAGAGGCTGTGGGATGAGACACTTAAGTGTCTCACCAGACACCACGAGCAGCGTTTTTCAGGGATGAAAAGCAAGTTTCCGAACGCACAGCATGTTCAGACCGAGTTGGTGAGGGGGGTCGGAGCGTTCCTCGTGTTGCCAGCATTGCAAAAAAAGAGTAACCCAGTTTGGTAGGACGCAGCTACTTATCAGCTACAAGTACGTCAGCTGCTTGAGATGTCCTGCAGTCTGCAAAAAACCCAGTGTGTAGGAAGCAGTGTAGGCATGACACTATCCCACAGCAGTTTCTTTTCTTGCTAAGAAGACTTCCGTCCTTCACGGAATAAATGGAGATGAGTGCTCCTTTGGCAGCAGCCCAGTTTGCTTCATTTGTTCTTCTGGGTGAACGTTTCTCTCTTCCCACACTCTCTTAACCTCTTCTCTCTGTTTTATTATCGCAGCCTCAAGTCGCTGCATGGAAATCCAGAAGGAACATTAGTTGCAGGTTTGGTGGAGGGCTCTCTCTTGGCAAAAGCTGACTCGAAGGCAGAACCATGAACAGTTCTGTCTGGCACCAGCTAAGACAGCTGTGGCGTTGAGATGCTCAAAAGCTGTAGCTGTTTTGTCCTGTGGGTTGAAATGATGGAGTTTCAAGATGAAATAACTTGAGAATTATTGCTGGAAGATTAAAAGCGAAACTGCACGCTTTCCAGGAACCACCCCAAGGCTTCAGCTTTTGCTCTCGAGTTTCTTAATGAGGTTTTCGGCGGACTTTTTCTAGATAGCATTACCAGTGCTGTCCCGAAATAGCTATCGTGTGTGCCCTGCCTGAAGAGCTGCCCGCTATGCTGTGCTGCGTTAAGGTCTAAGGAATGTGGTCATTGGAAGTTAGATAGGTTGAGCTCGGTAAGGCTCGTTCTAAATAAACACGTGGATTATGTTGAGCCCAAGTGTATTGAGAATTAACTTTCTAAGCTCGTTCTGCTGCCAGGACTTCTTGTGCCAACTAACCTTCACGGCAGAAGGGACGTGATGGTGTGAAAAAGGGTCCCTAAGCCAGCACTCTCTGAGTGACAAACCTTGATACATAAGGCGAACGCAGCCCGGCGTTTACCCCTTGTGTTAGTAGGTCGTGGCTTTTTGACGTTTCCCTCCTAAGGAAGGGTGATAGAATGTATATCCCTTTTTTTGTGCTTTTGTATCGATCACTTCTCTTCATCGCTGAATTTTTTCATCAACACTGAAACAGGCTGCCCAGGGCATTGGTGGAGTCCCCATGCCTGGAAGGATTTAAATGACATGTGAACCCGGTGCTTAGGGACATGGTTTAGGGATGATCTGTCAGTGCTGGCTCAAAGGTTGGACTTGATGATCATAAATGTCTCTTCCAACCAAAACTGCTCTGTGATTCGTGTGTAGAATGGGATGGAGCATACATCCCTTAAGTGCTGTTTCAGCAGATAGAATTAGCCTCCCAGGACCACAGTCCACAGATACATTCAGGTAACTAATGGTGTGGACAGCGGTTTGGAACTTGGATGCTGCAAGTGTCTGGGTTTTTTATATGGAGACTTTTTTAATCTGATAGACAAGGCTGTACGTTGGCTTCGTTGATCCTCAGTAACCCAAGGCATGGTCTTGGACACTGAGGACTCTGCTAACTGAAGGCTAGTCTGTGTACCAGTCCTTATAGATACCAGCACCTGTGGGTTCCCTGCTACCATGTGGAAGACTGAACTAGCCCCTGCATGTTTTTGTGGGGGATGTTTTTGCTCATCTCCATACACAGGGACTTGGATGTCTTCTGCTCCTATGTGGCTGTTTACTCCCATCGAGAGAGCAAACACCATGAATCCTGGCCACCATACTGGATCTGAGAAAGGTTATTATGAATGCTGCAGCAGAATATCAAGCAGCAGAATATCAAGCACCATCCCCATGCCAGACCTGGTGTGTTCTAGCATCATGGTGCCTTTCCAAGCTAGCGATGCTGCTTGGGTTTACTACCCAGGGTGCTGCTAACTTTTATTTTGGAAGCGCTTCCTAATGCTGTAGCTTCGTCTCCTGCCGGTCTGGCTGATACCTCTTGGATTTACGCTCATTTTCAGGGACTGCTCTGTCTCCACTGCTGCCATTAGTGTCAGCACAGTGGTGAAATGTTGCTCCTCCAAGCTGTCTCCATTTTCCTGCACGGACAGTTCATGCATCATTTGCTCTAAAGGTTCTGATAGCTCAGCAAATGTTTGAAGACGAATTGATGCTCTTCTGTGGCAAAAGACCCGGTGCATAATTTTACATTTACTCTGGATAACGTGGCCTTGGATAACCGAGTCCCAGATTTACTGTTGCGGGATAGAGTGTCTGAGGGTTTAGCCAGCCTCAACCCCCGTCGTCAAATGCTGACGTTTAATCCTGACAAGCAGGCACAGGCGTATCTGTGGCTGGGACCAGCCTTTCCCTGCCAGCCGCTCTCTGGGTCCTAAACTGACTCATCAGGCAGACAGATTAATAACTGCTCTGCCGGGTGATTTCACTTGTTGTCGTGGCACACATCCATTAATGGAAAACAAATTTGCTCTGGAAAATGAAACGCAGATCACGGTGTAGTGGCCCGCCAAGTCCTTTCGGCCAGATGCTTGAATTACAGCGTGTGTCAAGTGTCCCTTCAAAGCAGGAACTCCAGGTTGCTCGCCGCGCAGCAGCGTCGGATGATTTGATTTTTTTTCTTTATAGTAACTCCTTTTTGTTTTTAATGGGGGCTGCTCCCCTACATCTGGAGCTGCAGTGCGGGTTTGTTGCTGACAAAGAGCTGGAAGGGTGTTTTCAGCTGGTTTTGTCTCTGCAGCAGCGATGCCTCTTAGCGTGTGCAGGAAGGTCGAGGGTGTGAAGAAAGAAGTGCAGGCGAGCAGCGCAGGGAAGCTTTGTGTTACAGCAGCTTGGCGTGTTTGGAAAATAGCAGCTCTCCCCAAGGAGCTCCGGTGTGCCAAGTGTGTTAGCTGCATTAGCTCCGAGTGCTCGTACGTGGCAGCCCTTCAGACGCGGGACAACTTGGGGCTCCAAACGCAGCTTCCCTCTCGAAGGCCCCTTTCTGCTCAGGAACTCCAACAGCACACACACACACCATCTGGCCTGACATGGGAAAGGGGGATTGGGCTTTTTCCCTTCCACCCTCACTCTTCTCCATTACAGATCCCAAAGTTCGCCTTCTGCAACGGGGCTGAGTTTCTGCTCTTTCTTTTAGGAACGCTCATGAGCTCCCCCTGTCCTAGTGTGCTCGATGGGCTTCTGGTGGGTGTCTTGAGGCTGGGAAAGCAGACAGCTTGTGGCTGTGTGGAGGATCTGTGATGCACAGTCATAGAATCATTAGGGATTGGAAGGGACCTCAAAAAATCATCTAGTCTTATCCCCCTGCCACAGCAGGATCACCTAGACCAAGTTGCACAGGAATATATCCAGGCAGGTCTTAAACGTCTCCAAAGAACTCC
>JAOXOE010030260.1:0-13312 GCA_028565055.1 Phoeniculus purpureus | reverse complement strand
GACTTGGTCTAGGTGATCCTGCTGTGGCAGGGGGATTGGACTAGGTGATCTTTTGAGGTCCCTTCCAATCCCTAATGGTTCTATGAAGCCTATTTTTCCATCGTGCCTGCAAGTGCTTGCAAGCACAGAAAGAGATGACCTGTTAACACTTTTGGCAAATAGACCCGTACAAGTGACTTGCAAAAGTTGGTCCTGCTTGGCTCAGTGTAGCCAAAGCACTAATTACACAGAGAAAAACAAAGGTTTTGTGCATGGAGCAATGGGACAGCATCAGTAAGGAGAACAGAAACAGCAGGTGAGACTGAAGGCAGACACAATAAATAAAGGGAATAAGGAAACAAGCAAGACTTAGCAACCAGCCACCCTGCAACTTCTCGTCTCAGCAACTTCAGGTTATTTATCAGTTTTTTAGACAGAAAAAACACTTTTATATGTGTGACTGGGGTAGCAGCAAGCAAGAAATATGCCTGGCTGGCTACTGAAAGACAGATGTATTGTGTGTCCTGAAGACCAGGCAGCTGGTGGACGACTCCACCTTTGTCTCAGGCTGTACATTCAGAGCAACCTGTTTGTGTGTTTGCAAAGGGGCAGGACTCAGTGTGTTGAAGGAAACATTTTTTGCTTGATATCCAACATCGTTTTTGTTTAAACTATTGAATAAAATTCTCACGGTGCTGTTAAGGCTCACTGTGTCTTGGCAGTCAAAATTCTACAGTTTGGGGAGGCTCTGTGAAGGAGGAAAAACTGAGATGAGAGTCAGTGTTTAGTGCTGTCTCAGTAATCCTCCACAAATAAAGCTGGGTGCAAGAGCTTTTAGTGCAGCGAGTAAAACAATGTTGGCTCTCCAGTGACTCACTCAGAAGCCACCTTGATGGTAATGCCAGTTCTCAAACAAAGTCTTTTGCCACCCGCTGGGTGACAAGACTCCTGGAAAGCTGTTGCCTTGTTTATGAGTAAGTGGTAATAAAACTGAAGCGTGTAATCTCATACCAAGACTTTAAATCCATGCAGAACACTGCGTGCTCCTAGGAAAAGTAGGAAAAGAAAACAGGCAAGAAGGAACACAGAGGAAAGAAGGGAGGGAAGGGAGAGGTGGAAAGATGATCAGCTTTTTTTTTTAGATAATGTGTGGTGGAAATCAGCAAAATTTGCTAAAAGATTCCAGGAAAACCTAGGAAGTGACAGGGAAAGGTCAAAAGCTTTTTAATACACAACTCAGACAACCTTTCTTCACAGGACATAGCCAAGAGTATGTGCAAGATACTAAACATCTAACCACTGACATGATGCTCGAGAAGTGGTTCTCATTTAATCCTTCTTCTTCTCACACTGTGCAAGGCCATTCAAGCCTTGGAGAGATCTGGGTCATCTCCATGAGGGAACTTACATACTTGTTTAGTCACTCAATATTTCCTTTGCTTTATGAGTTCCCCGAGCAGAGCTGTGATATTGCACTTCTGATAACCTGTCCCCAGACTATAAGTAGAAGAGACATTGTCAGAGGAAAGCAGGCATGGCATTCCTAGGACCAATTAAGTTGAGCTTCTGACAACATAAATTAACACAGCTCAAGTGAGACTGTGACCAGTCTGAATTTGTAGAGTAGATCAAGCAGCAATTGTCCTGTGTAGTCAAAGTCAATGGAAGGAACAGATTAATAATTATTGCTCTATGCCATGCTTCAGCCATAAAGCAACCCACTAAATCTCACTAAATTGTGTGATTATACAGAGTATCAGTTCACCATATGCTTTCTTCTGTATTTTAATAGCAGCAGTATGCCTAGTAGTATTGCCAGATCTGCTGATTTTGCCCTTTGCCCTTACTCAAACATCAGTTTTATTATCCAAATGGTTTGATGATTCCTTCTTTTTATCTCATCTCAAGAAATCACTTAAGGCTCATGACTGAATAGCCCACTGAGCAGCGTTACTATGGGCAGCACCTGACAGAATAGCTGAATAGAATGTGTTGTTTCACACACTGAAACCATGTGATTAAAATTCGAGTGTGTCAGACAATTTCTGCAGGAAAATGCCGTGTCACCCAAGCGTGCATGTTTTGTACATGGATTTACTTATTACAAGTAAATGTTTTATAAGCAATGTAACTAGATTTCTTAAATACTCCATTTTAAAATTGGGTTTAGGATGGGAACGCTGAGGGGTTATGTCAGACTGACCAAATACAGGTTAATGCCTCGAATGTTGTGAGGGAAGGGAGAAGCAAGGGAGTAGCAGAGCAGCTTTGCAGCTTCAGATGCTGAGCTGCCCTGCAGCTGTTGGAGATATGTGCTTGGCAGTAGAAACAGAGCAATGCCATTCCAGGGGCACATCAGAGGATGGAAAACTACCTTTTTCTGCAGATCATGTGGAAAATAATAGAATATGGGATTTCACATGACCTCTGACTCAAGGGATTGAGGGGGCTAATGCTGCCCTTCTCCTCCTCCTACAAGCACACACCTAGTTACCACCATCTCTCACATCACAGGGGTCAAAGAAGCACAACAAGGGATATACAGGGGATTCGAACAGTGTCAGGCATACATCCAGCACCCTACATCACATAGATGAAGACACCAAGGAGTCCATTATACCAAGGGAAAGGATGAGGCCAGAGATACCAAGGAGCCAGGGAGACTGAGGATCCATGGAACCAGGGGAAACAGACTAGGCAAGACATCACTGAAGCCCAGGGTGGTTGTCTAAGACCCTACACATTTTCTGTCTTTTTCCTTTCCTCTCTTCTGCTCTTTGAGCACAGCATCTACTAGATTTATTAAACATGATCTTTGTGTGTAAGTCTCCTCAATCTGGCCCAAGCGAACCTGAGAAACTGAGTCACTCTCTTTTCCTTCTCTGATTGATTGAGAAGTGAGAGGTTAAAGGAGGGAAGTTGGGAGAAAATGGTTTCCATGCATCTGAAAATGGTTTGATGACTACTTCATATGGTCCCGTAACTTCCTTCTTCTTTTAGGATGGGGCTTGTCAGGTGAGGCACAGAGAGAAACAGAGCAACTGCTCAGCTCTTCTCAGAGTTTTCTCAACGTTTGTTAGCACTGTTAGACCATACCATCTGTGCTTTGGGATGCTTTTTACCTTTGAGAAGCAGTATAGAAATCCTCACATTCTTGGAGTTTGTTCTTGTTTTGCCTATCTGCAGAGTCTTGGCCTTTCTGTTTTAATATCTTACTATGCAGGTCACAAAGAGAAGCACGGGTTATTAGTGAGTGTAAGACTGCAGAAAACACAACTGCATTCGGAAGGACTATGTTGCCCACGGTGTGCAATTCCAGGAGGATTACCCAATATGAAGTTACATTTTTTCAGCCCTCTAACAGCAAAAGGCCACCTGTAGCTACTTCAAGTCAGGTTTACAGATTCCAAAGATTCCTGTGGAAACCCGTGCTGAGCTGCATTAATCTGATTAAAGCTGTTGTTTAGGATGCTAAATGACTATCTGGTAACACCATTGCAGAGCATGAAGAGAGTACTGTTGCAGTTACCATTTGCAGCTGCCAACAAGACAGATCTGTCCCCATAGGGCCCCATGTGCATGGGACTGATTTGTCAATCTCCATCTGACCTTGGGAGATCATCATTTAGGTCACACGTGTCCTGCGTTCTTGTGGCTTGAGCATCTTGACTGGGTTAGATACTAGTTAGATACTAGGATAAAGGTTGGACTCGATGACCCTGGAGGTCCTTTCCAGCCATGACGATTCTGTGATTCTGTGGTGTTTGGCTTCCTGGGTAAAGTTTCTCCATGTCCTAAGAAAATACTTTAAGCAGCCCTGTTAGTAGGAGTTAAAGGAGAGGATAAGCACGGCTACCAATTCAGCCAGGGAATGAATGAAGTACCACTGCTCCTAGACAGGCTGTTTGCCATTAAGTTGGCAAACTGAACCCTTTTTTACATCCTGAATAACTCAGATGAATTTACCACCAGAACCTCTGGCAGCAGTTCAGTGTGGGATTACACCATCAGCAGAAAGAATTAAGTGTGTCTTCATTTTCAGCAAGATAAAATTGCCCATCTGTTTCTGTTCTTTATTAATTTTGCCTGTAAGTAGACTAGAGAGCTATACATTAATTACATGCATATGAGTGGCTAATTAATTTGTTACCAACCACTCTCACGATGCTTTTCTCTTCATTACACTCAGACCTAAAATGTGTACAAAGAGGACTTTTCACAAGAGACCATGAACCGATAACAACTAATCCATCTAGAGTTTTCTGTGGAACTATAGGAAACGCAGAGGAGTGGGTGAAGAGACGTAGTCTAGATGGATTAGCTAAGCAGGGTCACGTCCAGGAGCTGGGCTTCGACACAGACGATCTTTCCAGGTCCCTTCCAACCTGTGACATGCCAGAGGCAAGAGGAATTCCATCAATATTTCAATTTTCTCTTGTTTTTGCAATTGGGCCTCATGTGACCGACAGGAGATCAAATGTTTTTCTCATCTTGTTCTGCAAACTTAATCAGTAGAAATTTTATCCCCCTTGCCTACAAGTGCAGGGAGAACATGCTCAGGGAGAACCCTGCTAGTCAGGGTTGCTAATATAATTCTGGGAGACGATGAGCAAAGAAGTGCTAAGAAAACTGGGTAGTCAGCACAATTCCCGCATCGCTCTGCCTCTTGGGTTTTACGCTTTGCCCGTGACCACATACCACTGAAGCAGGACATGAGAGTGAGCTAAGAAGCTGGATAAGAGAGAAGGGATATTCTGGGTCAAGTGAGCCCATATGCTGAACACACCAGGGATGTGGCAGTTGCAGGGTTGGTATGGTTTGTGCCATTGTTCAGGTGCATGAACTAGGAAGTAACCCTAAAAAGGTCAGCAGAGACTTGATAAAGGAAAAAGCACACTCTATCATTGCATGAGAATCTACTCTCAAAATAATCTGAATTAAGATCTGATGCTTGCAACAGTTTAATAAGAACCTTTCTATTAAGGTTAGGGGCAAAAGTGCCTTCTATGAGCACTCCTTCAAGTCATTATTCCAAGTTGGTGTTTAGTGTTAAAGAAATTGAAAGAGATGGAGAAGCTGCTTTCTGCTGGTGTTGCAGATCTTACAGATAGCTTCACTTGACCAATAAACTTACTACAGTAGTAACAGCAATAAACTACCGCAGACTAGTCTTGGTGACAGCGTCTAGGTGCGTATTAGGGAAAAGCTAAAGCTATTGCCAAGAATAAAAAGTATATTCTGCAGAATATCTGGAAATGGAAAACGTGATTGCAATTGATAACAGAGGCACACATTTTTAACTGCTTTGGAAACTAGAACAACTGCCCAGCCAGAAAGGCTAAGGCCCTGTTAGAACTGAAACTGTCCGAGGTTGCCAAGTGCAACAAGAAGGGGATCTTTGGAGATGTAAGCAGTAAGCAGCTGCACAGAGGAAAAAGGTCCATTGCTAGTAGGTCAGGGCAACTAGTAATAGTGACAAAGCAGAAGTTTCAATGCCTTCTTTTACTATTCTTTACTGGTGCAGCTGGACCCCAGATCAAGTAGCTATGGCAATGCATACGTTGACACACCTGTGGTGGAAGAAGGGCTGACTCACAGCTTCAAGCGAGGGCTTAGCCCATGTACATCAAGGAGTCCACCCCAGGGTGCCAAAAGCAGCAGATGATGTTGTTGCAAAGGCATTGCCTATAAAATTTGAAAAGTCACAGAGATCAGGAGATGTCTCTGATGACCAAAGCAGCCCAAATACCACACTCATCTACGAAGGCCATAGAAGAGGACCCAGAAAGCTACAGGCCTATTCATCTTACTTCAGTTCCTAGGAAAGTAATAGAATAAATCCTCCTAGAAATGATTGCTAACCAAATGAAGCAGGTCATTGGGAAAAACCAGCACAGATTTACCAAGGGCAACGCCATTCCAACCTGATCACGTTCTACAACATTACTGTCTTTGGTCAACGTGTGGAGACTAGGCAATCTTGTTTACCTGGACTTCAGCAAAGCATTTGATACTTTCCCCTGGCCTTCTCTTGGACCAGCTGGTGAGGTATATATTGGATGGGTGGTCTGTGAGATGAACAAGAAACTGGCTAACAGGCTGCACTCAAGAGATGGTAAGAAATGGTTTTCACTCTAGAGATTTGCCTAGAGATCAATACTGGACCCCACACTGTTCCACAACTTCATAAATAATGTGGATGATGGAATTCAAAGAACCTTCACCAAGCTTGCTGTTAACACCAAACTGACTGGTAAGGTGAACCCAAAAGAAGTGACAGCCATCTTACAGAGAGATGTGGACAGGCTGTAAGAGTGGGATAGCAAGAGCAGTATGAAGTTTAACTAAGACAAACACAGGATCCTGCACCTGGGATGACATGACCAATTTGCCCTGTAGTTGGCTAGGACTTGTGTGGCTGTGGAGCAGCCTTGCTGAAAGGGACTTGTGGATCCTGGTGGACAACAAACTGAAAGCAAGTCACTACTGCAGAAACAAAGGTAAAGCAGATCCTGGGCTGCAATGGCAGAAGCATTGCTGACAGAGGTAGATATATTATCATCCGACTCTACTCGGTGCTGCTCAGGCCACACCTGCAGTACTGGGTACAGTTCTAGTCCACAGAATTCAGGAAAGACAGGGAGAGATTGAAGATGGTCCAAAGAAGGGCCACAAAGCATTGGAGAACCTTCTCTGTGAAGAAAGAGTAAAGGAGTTAGGTCTTCTCTTCCTGCAGAAGAGAAAGCTCAAGAGAACCTCAAAGTCTGCCAGTACTTAAAGAGCAGCTTTAGAGTGAACGGAGGCTCTTTATTCGCAAGATGCCACATGAAGAAGGGGCAATGGGCACAAGTTGCTTCAGTGGAGGTTTCACCTTGAAACAAAACAGCTTTTTTACAGTGAGGGCAATGAGGCACTGGAACAATCTCCCTAGGGACATGGCACTGTACCTATCACTGCAGGTTTTCAAGATATGATGCATGTGGTGCTAAATAAACTCCTCTAGATCCCTTTCCTATGCAAGGTTAGACCAGATGATCTTTTAAGGTCCCTTCCAACCTGAGCTGTTCAATGAATCTGAAGCATGAGAGGGGAATAAAAATAAAGTGCAGAATTTCAAACTGAACTGCCACACTGACTACATCCTGCACAGAATACTTAACTTCAGCTTGGAAACAAAATACCCACCCAAGCAAGAACTGCCCCCAGCCCCAAACTCTTCAAGTAATATGAAAAAATAATACTTCCCCCACCCTTTTCTGAATCTGTTGAGAAACAAAGCTTTTGAATTTTGGCTTTTTTTGGAAAAGGCTGCTAAATATTTCCTCCACGTTAAGCACACACTTGCAAAGCTGAAGCCACGTGCCTCTTGCCTGGGAAGTTCCTCTCAGGTTTTAAGTTACAAACGCCAAAAGTGGTAAGATGGTAGCACCGGAGTTAAATAGATGAGTGGAAGTAATTAAACAAATCAGACGTTTTCTGGAGGACAACAACATAGCCTAATGGGAATGCTCACTAGACAGCTAATATTTAAATAGCAGGAGTTACCACTGCACAGAAGAATAATGACTGAACAGTGAAGCACCAGCACCATAATTAGTTATATTCCAGCAATTACTCCGGATATCCCCAAGGGACAGCACTGATTAAAGTTATTTTATAAGTACCTCCGTAGTAAGTCTTCTAAAAGAAAATCGTGTCAGGTTTTCTGTTGGTGATTCAAGAGAACCAGAAAACTAGGGAAATCAGTTTTTATTAGAAAATGCAGCAAGGAGGAAAACGAAAGAGGTGAGAAACAGAAAAGAGCAGAAATACTTTATCTGTTCCATAGAGGGTGAAGAAGCGTGCTTCTGTTGGCTCTCACCTGGAAACTTTCAAGTCTCTACCTGTCATTGATCCCAGGTTAATTTTGTTCAAGCCCATAAAGCTGCACCAGGGATATATTTGGTTTTTTCAGATACCTGATATCCATGGCAAAGATGCTCTTGCTGTCACTGCCCTCTGAACAGGAAAATTGTTGCCCTTTTCCCTGACTTGAAATCTCATTATTTAGCAGAAAGCAGATGTTCAGCCTCCTGGGTTTGTGTGTGGGCTCCCCCTGCCCTCCCTGCTGTCACACAGGCAACAGAAAGGTACAGGTCAGGGCAAGGAGGGTTTTGCATCTCCTGGGCACCAGACCCTTGTTTGCCTGTATGCATTTGTGAGCTCCACTCATAGGATCAGCTTTGGTACTCACTCAGAGATGGCACAGTACCACCAGCCAGGGGCAGACATGAGCAGATGACAGTCTCCAAGGTATGGGGCCTGGCCGTGAATCACAGAATCACCAGAGCTGGAAGGGACCTCCAAGGGTCATCTAGTCCAAACTCCCTGAATATTCAAGGCTCACCTCACCTTGAACATCTCCAGAGAAGGGTGTTTCAACTGCCACCCTGGGCAACCTGTTCCAGAGTTCAATCACCCTTGTGCTAGAACCTCTTCCTAACGTCCATTTTAAATACACCCTTCTCTAAGTTGAAAACATTGCCCTTTGTCCTATCACCCCAGGCCTTCATAAACAGCCCCTCTCCAGCCTTCTTACAGGCCCCCTTCAGTCACTGTCAGGTCCCACCAGAGCCTTCTGTTCTCCAGGTGGAGTAAACCCAGTGCCCTCAGCCTGTCTTTGTAGGAGAGAAAGGAAATGAGAAACCAGAGCAAAGCCAGCCCGGGATGTGAGACTGGGGGACCACAGGCAGTGGCTGGAGCTGTCCATATGGTTTTTTCCTTATCACCACTGGCGAAAAATTAAACTTGGCTGCATTCAGTCTGCTCTGACCTAGACTTGTCCACAGGTGAAACAGACTCTTGGTTCAGCATCCTGGACCCTTTTGACTTTGCTGAGGTTTTGAGAATCCTGTGATGGAGGAATGATCTGCTGTCCATACCATGTTGTGGGTTGTGTGTCATCTCAGATAGCCACAGATGCATAACAGTCCTCAAGGCTCAAGGAGCTCACTGCTGCCCAGATTCCCCTTGAGTGCCCCACCTAAGCCACTGCTCACACGCCTTTAACACACCCTGATGGCGAGCCATCATATACATTTAAGGACCTTGGCCTGAAAAACAGGCAGGAAGGGGCAATGCAAACACACCCTTGTGTGACCCTTTGCTGAGTCTAATCCACAGCTATTCTGTCACCTCCTTCCTACTCCTCAGAAAAGGAGTAAGAAGGACTGGAATGGGAAGACAACTGCAGAATGAATGACACCGCTAAAGGCGACTCTAATTGCACCATCCTTCCATGCCAGCCCCTGCAGATTTCCTTTGTGGGAGAGGTCAGTAGTAAATCCTGTCACTGCTTTTTGCTCCCTAGACATTTAAGATTAGATTTTCCCCTCATTTACATGTACATCTAAAGCCATTAACCTCCAGAAAGCAATTCTTTCATTTGCTGGTGCATGGAGGATTAGAATTAGGTCATATGGACCCAGCCAATCCTTTTATCTCCGTGTCTCAGTGAAGGCTGGCAGGAGTATTTTACCAAAAATTTAAGAAGCATTTCTCTGTATCACTCCTGCTCTTATTTAGTCAAGCAATCGCATCAATGCCATACAGCCCTGCAGTATAACCTGCAGCAACGTGTAAGCTTTTGTTTGTCGAACGACTTCTGCCTAAACACCCTTGTTAGACAGGCTGCTGTTTTTCTCTTGAACCATAATCGCTCGTGGCATTCAGGCATTTTTTGGATGGTTTTAGTCCTTCATTCCTTTTTTAAAAAACACATCAGTTCCAGAACAACATAAGCATCCACACAGTCCAGCTTACAGCCACGAACTGGCCCCTACTTCTCATTCTGTGAGTGTCTGCTGATTATTTGAGTTCAATTCTTTAAATGGTAACTGTCTTTCTAAAGCATAAATGCTGGTTGGCATACTGCATGCTTCTAGACAAAGGCAATGCCAGGAGTCACGCACCCACCCCACCACTTCATTCCCTTCTCCTCAGCATACACTGATTCAGTTCAGGTAATGTGAGTTTCACCTCTCCAGCTCTGCTTATTTTTTAAGGAACAGTACTGGTTTGGGTGCCTCTGCTCAAAGTCCCAGCTCTTTATTTGCAGTGGAAACACCTGCAACAGAGAACAGGATCCTTGGTATTTGCGCTTGGTGTTCCTTCTGCTCAGCACAACCCTCTGCGCTCGGAACTCTACAGCAGGGCTTAGCTCCCGTATCATTTTATCTCCTAAGAGACCAGCAAATGCAGGCAAAATCGTAAATACTGTAAGATATGATGTCATTCATGAAAGACTGAGGTAACACCCAAACCCCTACATCTACCTATGTCTCAGAAAGCAGATAAGTTCCTGTTGCCTTACATACCTCCATTTCCCAATAGATGGGAGAATAAAAGGGATGCAGATACACAGAGCGAACCCTCTCCTTCCACTGGTTCTTATACCAGCCAAAGACCATCTGGCTCCAGTATATAGCTTTGAAAACACCACCTTATCCATTCTGCTACTTAGAAGGTACTACAGGCCAACCAAAACCTTAACCATCTAGCTTGTTTGCCAGCCTTTCTCATTTACCAGTTTAGCTTCTATTGGCTGTCAAATAGCTTCACCTCTGAGCAAGAAACTAGCTGGCTACCAGACATGCAGATGCCCAGGATGAGCAGTCACTGCACGCTTTGGGCAGCACACAGCAACTCCTATTTTGTACAGCTGCCACGGATCAGCTATGGCTGCAGTAGATTTGTTTCATACGATTCCTGGACTGCTACTGTGGAAGAGTCTGGAAAAACACACAGCAAAATCAGTAAATAAAGGCCTGAAAGATTCAACCTAGTCAGTGACCTCAGCTGGAAGCGTTTGTTCCTATTTAATGATATCACTTGTTCAGCTACCTCAACAACCATGCTAAAAACAAGACTCTGAGCCAAATTGCTTCCTCGAGCTTAAAGGAGCTAACAAAAGCACCACCTACTACTTTGCAGCCTTCCTAACTCCTCTTACAGGTTTCCTTTCTTACTTCTGTTTTAATGCTCAGCTTTTTACCTTAGCTGGTTGGAGCTAATGAGACCCACCTGACCCAGCAGCTTGTGTGAGTCAGCAGAATGACTTTTCACCTCCTGATATGGTTTGAGAGGTACGGCTGTGCTATAAGGATAGGAATGTTTTACCTCCCAGGTGCTCTGGAGATTAATTAGCACTTTGTAGTCATGTTTTGAGATCCTCACGTGCAAAGTGCTAGGGAAGTGGTTATTATTATTCTTGCAAACCATAATCCTGGATTAGTTAAAGCAACTAGTCAAGCAATCAACAGAATTTGTCAATGGTGAGGTAATGAGTTACACCCAGTGACATTTCTAGGGCAGAAAGAATGAGTTTTCTAAAAAGTCTGTCTGTACTGCATGAAGTGAATAATTTGTAATGAATAACCCATGCAGATAATTTAGCCTCTTTGCTAGCTTACTGATGGTCCATGAACGGAGAGATTGTCCCTATTTCGTTTTGGCAATTTAAAAAGGAAAATTGTTGTTTACTCTATGGACATACTGCAGAATCACAGAACATCAGGGATTGGAAGGAACCTCGAAAGACCATCCAGTCCAATCCCCCCGCTACAGCAGGATCACCTAGACCAAGTTGCACAGGAACATATCCAGGCGGGTTTTAAACGTCTCCAGAGAAGGAGACTCCACACCCCCCCAGGCAGCCTCTTCTCTTGGTCTTTCCCCTGATTTGGTCATAGTTGCAGCCTCAGTGGCAGCAAGTCCTGTCACTGAACCAAGGCTACTCTATGGCTGCTTTTTCAGTTTTGCACAATCACAGAGTCATTTGGGTTGGAAGGGACCTCTAAGATGAAAGACCATCTATTAACCCAGCACTGCCAGGTCACCATCAGATCATTGTCTCTCAACACTACATCCATAGGTCTTTTAAATACCTCTAGGGTTAGGCAGTCTTTCTTGTACTGAGGTGCACAAAAGTGAACCCAAGTGTTCAACACTGTGGCCTCAGTGCTGTCACTAACTACAGCAGATAACATCACACCCTGAGCAAAGCATCAGTCCCTTCTGCTTTTCACCAGCTGGTGGTTCGCTGGAGCCCCGTGTTTTCTCTTTTTAGCTTGGACAACATATGTTAACAAATCCCAGCACATCAATAGATCCAGACATAAGTCAAACTGAAGACAGTATCCTAGCATGATAGGGCTTCATGGAAAGTGTCTGCATGCAACTTTCACTGGGCTCTTTTTTGGTATCAGTAGAAGGGAGGTTTATAAAAAAAGAGTTTCCAGATGAACTTGCTTATTGCAGTTTATTATTCAAAATCTTCATTATGCACTAACCAGATAATTTAGAATTCTGAAAACCATAAGTGATCTTCAGCTTTTGGACCTCGGGCTTCTTTCCTACTTGAGGCACTTCAAATCTTGCTTATGTGTTATATGTAATGAAGTTTGGAATGGAAAATGCAGTCCCTAAAGAGCTTCCTTTCAAGAGCTAATGGGATTTATAAATCCTATTTTCACATGCCACTTTGAAACACTGGATACATACAAGAACATTTTCTAGCTATTTATTTCCAACTTTTTATATCAGCTATATGTTTTTACCACCTATTTTTTTTTTACTCATGTAGGAGAACTTCTTCGAGCCTTATGGTACTTCCATATTCCACAGACATTGGGGATGATCTCCCAGTGATTTTTAGGGCAGTTAGTGAGCAGACAGGCATCATTCTGACAGCAATCATCCTTCTCAAGTTTAAACTAGAAGAGAACCTACTTGTCTGGTGAAGAGTAACAGGACAAGAGCACCTGAAAATTTCAGCTTATCAATTACTTGAAAAGACAGACACCCTTAGGTAGGAAAACATGTAGACCACTTTGGCTTAGTGATGGTGGAGACACATACCTTCCCTCTAAAGTGATTACAGCATCATTTTTTTTTTCCTTAAATTAGCAGAGTTCTGCCTGGGAAGATCAAGTCCATAACTGTCCTAATGTATGCTAACACTAGATAAAGAAAAGTGTGATTAAGAGCCCCCTCTTACAACAGGAATACTCTTCAAACTAAACAGTTTTGTCCAGAACCCACAACTCTGAAATTTTCCTTTCAGCTCCAAGTCTGTAAGTCCTTTTTTAAAAAATTAGTATTCAGTCATCAATATGAGAAGGAACTTCTTCACAGTAAGAGTAACAGAGCACTGGAACAGGCTGCTCAGGGGAGTTGTGGAGTCTCCTTCTCTGGAGACATTTAAAGCCCACCTGGAAATGTTCCTGTGTGACTTGGTCTAGGTGATCCTGTTGTGGCAGGGGGATTGGACTGGATGATCTTTCGAGGTCCCTTC
>JAOXOE010030259.1:0-13312 GCA_028565055.1 Phoeniculus purpureus | reverse complement strand
CGCTCTGTGGAGGCGGCGGCACTGGCACCACCCGCGGGCTGGTGTCTCTCCTGAGCGCCGTCCCCTGCCTGGCCTGCCGTGAGTTGCCGGCCATGAGCAACGAGCCGGGGGGCCGCGGCGGCGGGGGGGGAACGGGGGGCCCGCCCGCCGTAGCTGGTTCCGACACCTACAAGGGGTGGCTCTTCAAATGGACCAACTACCTGAAGGGCTACCAGCGGCGTTGGTTCGTGCTCAGCAACGGGCTCCTCAGCTACTACAGGTACCGGGAGGAAGGGGGGGGACTTGTGCCAGGACGGGTCTGATCTGGTCTAGTGTGCTGCAGGGCCTCCCGACTGGTCGGTCTGCTGAGCTTGGGGGTTGGATTTTGTTCTTTGAGAAGAAAACTCGGGAGTTGGTCGCGAGGAGCCGGAGGGGTCCGATGCGACGGGGCTGGGGAATGGGGGCGGGGCTGGGCCGCCCTGTTCCCTTCGCTCCCGCTGCGGCAGCTGCAGCCTCTACAACGGCCCTCGAGAGCCAAACCCAGCTCACGACCTTCACACATCTGCTTGCAAACCCCATAAACCTCACTAAACCCCATCACCTTGCTCACAAACTCCCTAAACCTGCTCGCCAGCCCCTTATCCCTTGCTCGCCTAGAACCGACTAATTTTTGTAATGTCTTGCTTGTTTCTTCGGAGCTGGGCTGGAGGGTATCAGACACAGGAACGGGAACTCTGAGGTTGTGCCCAAGGTGATACCTTCTCAGTAGGTTCTCTTGTGTTTTTCATATCGCTTGAGTGATAAAAATACAAACACATGGCTGTTGTAGGGTTTTGATAGTTTTATCCTTTAGGCAGGATTGTGTTTGTTACTTGTCACCTTAAGGGCATGTTGCCTTGTTTGGAACATGGAGATGATCTGTCTATTAATGACGTTTGGTGCTCTATAGAATAATAACTTTGAGTACCAAATGCTGCAAGTGAGGACTTCTCTGTAAAAGCTATGTAAAAGCTGCTTTTCCTCCTATCCTAAAGGTTGTCACCTGGTTTCTTGTAGACCCCTGAGTGTTGATAGAAACTCCTCCAGTGATACAGAGAGAACTAGAACCTGAGTCCTTGGGGTTTGACTGTGCTGGTTAACCAGTTCAATGTTGTTTTTATCTACGTAGAGTTGTTTAACCCCCCCCCCCCCTCAACTTACAGAAGTGCACCACAACCAACACCCTCATGAGAAGAATGTTAGTTACCCCTCAATAACTCAGCTAATTCATTTAGTTGTAATCCCTTCTGGTATTGCTTCTGCTCTTGACAACTCCTCCATCCTAGCAGAGCCATGCAGTTTGAAAAGGTTGTTGAAGTTTAATGCTCCACTTGTAACCATGTCAGAATATTTTATTTTTTCTGTGTTGGTACCAAGTCTGTCAGGAGCATACAAGTGGTTTTCTACAGCAATTATTTTAGATGAAACAACTTGGTTTAACTTAAAGGCAGTTTGATCTATTTTAGTCTAAAAGAACAAATGAAAACACCCCTGGAAATTATTCAGTGGCATGTGAATCAACTGGAGCTGCGTTACTTTGCAGAGCTGCAGCAGGTACTAGGAAGAGGGATGCTGAAGATTTTTATGTTGCCTTTTGTTGTCAGCCATGATGAGAACTGGGTTAATTTGGTAGTGAGTCACTGAACATGTGGTGAAGTTGTTCTTAAAACAGGGAAGAATCCTCTTCAAATCCAGAGCACTTAACCAGAGTGGTGGAGGCAGCCTGTTGATTGTGGGCTCATGTTGCTTGTCACGTGAAATCATTTCCATCTCTGTGGTCTTTGTAGCTTGATTTTGCAGGTGGTTGCCCAGCTACCCAACTTGGATCATTGAGCTTTTGACTGTTCTGGACCAGCTTGATGGAAACCTCAGTCTGCTTGTGTGCTGTAGCAATCTTAATTGGAAAAGCTGCTCCATGATGCCCAAGTGGCCTCCTTGTGTGTGTTGGTTTAGTTCCAAACTGAAGCTTTCCTCTTTTGTTTGAATTCCTGCTGCTTGCTTTTAAGTTCCTTTAAAAACCAGTCTGTCATATTGCCTGGTGGTGGTTCCTGGTGGGTTTTTTTGTTCGTAGAGTTGAGCTGTTGTGATGCGGCTGAAGTCTCTCAGGCACTCATCTATGTCTGTCTTCTGCTTGGCTGCTTTCACAGGGTTGGTTTGTTGAGTTAAAGCTGCTGGTCAATGTGTTCTTCCCAAACGCAGCATTTAAAGCCTCCTATATCTTTGCTAAGTCTGTGAGGACATCAAGTGTTGCTGACTGTGAAGCTTCCCTACAGATAAAGAACTTTTCCCTCATATTCCTTACTCTGATCCTGTGCAAAATGGTAACATCTGAGTAAATCTTGAAGGTTTCCCTGTGGTGTCTTCCTTTGGAGTGAGGCATGTGGACTTAGAGACTTCCAGGAGCCACACAGACAGATAATTAGGCCATTTGGCCCTCTTAAGTTGTGTTTTCGTTGAAGTTTTCTGGCTGATGTGGAAGTTACAGCACAGAGACAGTGCTGCATGGGGAGGCTGTTGAAGCAGAGCACAACTAGTCTGCTTCACTTGCTGGTGATCAAAATGTGCTTTCTAAGCCACTCTGGCAGGCTGCCACTTACAAACTCATCATTAGCTATAATTAGCGTCTCCATATCTCTGAATCTAATCACCTTGAACCGATAAGTGTTTTTAAGGAGATTAGGGAGGATCTTTAGGTATGTATTAATTCATCAAGGATTGGCTTTGGCTCTTGTGATTGATGCTCCAGAGGAGCATTAGCTTCTCCAAGCAGCTTTCACACACTTTGAAGAGCTCATGTTTTGTGGTGGTCCCTCTGTGGGTTGGGTCCATGGCCTGTTTTCTTCATGGGTTGGGGGTCTGACAACCCTTCAGCAGGACTTTTATGTGGTCACACAAAGCTGTGCCAAGTGAAGAAGGAAAACTCAGGCATTTCACACTGTGTGGGCTCTGGTCATTGATTGGAAGTGAAAGGCTTCTTGTGGAAAGCAGTCTCAGCTCCTCGTGCTGGGTCAGCTCTTAGAGGAGTGATGGATGCCTGAGGTGTGTTACAGAATCATAGAATGGTTTGGTTTGGAAGGGTCCTTAAAGATAATCTAGTTCCAGTTTCCTCCTTATATCTAACCTAAATCCACCCCTCATCCTGTCACTACAAACTCTTGTAAAAAGCCCTTCCTCAGCTTTTTTGCAAGCCCCTTCAGGTTCTGCAAAGGCTGCTGTAAGGTCTTCCTGGAGCCTCCTCTTCTCTAGAACTACTAGGCTGAATAGCTTCAACTCTTGCAGCCTGTCCACATGGGAGAGGTGATCCTCATGGCTCTCCTCTGGACCTGCTCCAGTTTGATGCCCTTCTTGTGTTGGGGACTCCAGAATTGTACACAGTACTTCAGGTGAGGTCTCACAAGGGCAGAATAGGACCACCTCCTTTGACCTGATGGCCACACTTCTTTTAATAGAAAGCTGCTTTTTCTTCATTATCCTGCTGAGGTGAAGAGTTCCTTGGATAAGCTGCTTTCCAGAGCAGGTCTTTCCCTAGCTTTGTGCATCCACCATTTAACCTTTGGTTAGCTCTGTCACATCTTAGGTACAACCTGGGTGGTGTTTTTTTCTCCTGCTGAAAGCTCAGGTGGTGAGGTTAAGAAGGCGCTTTCAAACTGCTGCTGTCATGCTCTGTGAGATCTCTTGATCCAGTGCCCACTCAGTGTGGGGTCACCAGTGAGATTGCTCAGGACTTTGAGCTGCTGAGGTTGTACACTTAGTGGGAAAAATGGTTTCCTTCTGTTTAGCGTCTATATAATATGAGGAACAAGAGATACTCTCCTGGGATTATTTTTGCAACAGCTTGTCCCTCTGCAGACAGAAGTGGCTGAATGTCCCTACCTGTTTGTGGGGTACTGAATGCTACAGGTCTTAGGGACAGCACCCATAGCTGTGTGGTGGCTTTCAGTGACTTGTTTTTAAACAGCGTCTTAGTGATTCATGTTCTCAGTCATCTTGTTTTCACATGACACTCGTGTTATCCATATGGTGCTTTGCTGTTGATCGTTGTTCAGCTTTTGCCTGGTTTTGAGGAAGCTCCTCTGCTCTGTTTAGTGTCTGGTGATCTGTTGCTCGCAGAGTTCTTGCACTTAGTCCATTGAGGGGGTTTGATCATGGTCTGATAGTGCTGAGTGAGGCTTTTTTAGTCTATTCTTTGGTTTTAGTGACCTGCCTGGTTCTGTTTGCAAAGTTCCAGCAAGAGCTATGAACCATCTCAGTGCTTGATTTCTACTCACAGAATCTTAATTTGAGTATATTTGCCCAAATGCTTCACTTAGACACTAGGGGAAAAACTTCTTTCTGGAAAGGGTCCTCAGGCCTTGGAACAGACAGGAAGAGGATTGAATTGACATCCCTGGCTGTGTTTCACAGTTGGGGAGATCTGCAGCTGAAGGACAGGGTTTAATGGTGGCCTTGGGACAGTTAGGTTAATGGCTGGACTTGATCTTGAAGGCCTTTTCCAGCCTAAACAATCCTATGAGTATGAAATCATAGCAGAAGTAACTAGTTTAAGACAAACAGAGCAGCAGTTCTAAGACAGGCAGTGAGTTCGGGGCTTATGTGGAATAGATGCTTCCTGTCTCAAGGTCAGTTGCGTGGGGGACTTCCAGACAGCATTGCTCATGCTGCAATTTCAGCATCTGGAGCTGTTTGCAGGTATGAAGCAGATTTATGAGCTCAGCTGCTTGGATACTTGTGGGAGAGTCAGGTGCCTGTCACATACCTCTGTTCTCAATTGTTCCAGCTTTTAATGCTGGAGAACAGACAGGTGTAGCTACACCTCTGATGTGGTTTGTCCTCTGCAAGAGTAGCAGGTCTCTGCTCCAGGCAGACAGTGTTCCCACCTGCTGCTGGTTGCTGCTGCTCAGCTCTGCCTTTTTGCAGCCAGGCACATGTGTGGGTTGGTTGTTGCTGCTGTTCATGACATTGATGGCTTTGCTCGCCTCTGGGAAACTGTTGTCAGCCTTTGGGTTGGTGGTGCTGGTCACTCTGGAGGAGTGATTTGGCCATCTCCTTTGGAGCTAGTATGAGGCATCACCTGCCTTCTGGCTGCTGCCTGTCTTTTTTCCAAGGTAATGTGTGTTCGGCTCTGACTTTATCTAGCTCCAGTTCCAGGTTTGAATCTCTGCTTGTGTGGTCTGTCACCTGCTGTAGGCTCAGAGAATCACTGCTAGAGGAACTGAGCTTTCATCTCAGAAGTAATGAGAAAATCCTGCTGTGGTTTTCCTTGTATCTCTGTTAATGCACCAGCACATTTCCTTCCAAACAGGAGTTTCCTGTCTGTGCTCAGAGCATGGGAGCTCCCTTCGGAGCCACATAGGTAATCAGTATCTGTAGGTTCATTTTTATTTTGCACTGAGTTACTGTTGAGCTTCTTTTCTGTGGTAACTTACCTGTGTAACTGGGTAACTTACTCCAGGAATTTTAGATAACTTGTGCACTGATCTTGGAGCCTTCTGTTATTATGGATCTAGTGCTGATGGCCGCCAGCTCAGGTTGTCTCCCTGAAATGTGAGTTGCCTCAGCCTGTGGCCTGCCAGGCCAGGACCTCGCCAGGCTGTAACATCCTACAGATTTTGGGTGGTGCTTCAAAACCTGAGCTCAGCAGAGGTGTTAAATTCCCCTGCAGATACTTGTAATCATAATCAATTACTTCGATTATTCATATAGCACCTTGGCAGGGATCTTCCTACATTTTCTCTCAGCTTTAATAATTAATTACTATTTCCCTGTTTGATGGCTGCAGGCTGGGCAGCCAGAGTTAAGGTGGGGGGAATAGATAATGAAGCTGGATGTGCTGGTCACTCTTAGGTCAGCAATTGCTGACTCACCCCGGCATGTGTGCAAGGATAATGAATGGCAGTGCTAAGCCTTCTGGCTACATACAAATCAAATGCAGAATTGAAAATGCAAATTGAAAGGGTGTTGCTGGGGACCAGTGGTGTAATTCCATGGTCAGTGGCAGCACTGGAGTAAAAGCAGAACAAATCTCTGTGATCTTGTTCCTGATGCTTGTTGTCACCTGCTTCTGCCATTCCTTTTCTACTACTTTGGGCCAAACTCTATTTCCATCAACTCTTCCTGTTTGGGTGGTTTTTTTTGTTTAATCTTATCTAACTCTTCAAGGCTATTTCTGCTTTGAACTTTTGAGTGGATGGATTTGTGTCCCCGCAGTGACTCAGCCCTTCACTCCCTAAAAATAGCCTTAATTCTCCCTATATTTCTGGGTGAGGAGCCCTGGCTGGGCACATGTAGAGGTTTAAAGCAGCTTCTGCAATGCGTTTGGAGATAAATGCGTTACAGTGGGAGTCTGTGCCTTGCTCTTTTCCTCCTTCAGCGCAGTGCAGTGATCCTTAATATGTTACTAATAGCTGCAGCAGGGTTTTGTTATGAACCATAAGGAACAAAGGAGGAAAGTGTCCTTTGCATCTCTTGCTCATGTTGCTGCTGAGTGAGCAAGATCTCCTTGCTTTAGGCTTGATTTGGTGCAGTTAGGCTGTGAGTGATGTGCAGTTCAGGTGCTCAGTACTAGATCCTTCCCATTTGACTCAGTCCTTGTCACTCATCTGAATGTGGAATTAGAATATTTGTCACAGCAGAAAATATCCATGGCGACCACATCTACTTCTCCTGAGAATCTGCATGGTTTTTGAAGTTCTGTGAAATGCATGAGGGTGGTTCCACAAACACATGTTTTTTCAGGTCTTCTGCTGCTGTCAGGCGAGGTGGCTCTTGGAAACATGTGAAACACTTGCTAGTCCCAGTTCAGGAAGTGGGGTGGGGTGAGTTTGGGTGTGTTTGACTGCTGAAAGGCCATGGGTGGCTGTGCCAGTAGGACAGAAGTGTCCTTATTCATAGATGGACTTATGCCTGAGTGGGGGTAAGGTGATCTTTTTTCACAGGTAACAAGTGAAATAACTTCCTGAGATGTTGGGGAGCAGGATGTGCTGCAGGTTTGTAGCAGGTGGTTGGGGGGAACCAATATGTGGCTTTATTTTTATCCAAGTGATGTTTTCCTTTCTGTGTTGGGGTCTGTTGTCTGTGTTGGTGAGGCTGCTATAGGCTCCTCAGTTTGGAATCTCCCCTGGGATATAATTTTTATATGTAAGTTCTCACACCAGGGGTAATTTTGGTATGGGACAAAAGGTGACAATCATCCTGATACCATATCATTTTACTTTTTTGTAGACCTGATAAGGTGATGCCACATTAGTTCCAATATTTTGTTTATAATGCTGTTGTTAATGGGTGACAGCACTCGCAGCTGTGCTCTGGGTGATACCAAATGGAGTAGAGTCTGCTGTGTCAGAAGGCATGTCTGGATTGCAAAGGATCCATGACAGGCTGGAGAAAAAGGATTATGGGAACCTTGTGATGTTTAGCTGGGATGAACACAAGCCTTGTCCTGGGTTAGGTGGCTCAAAGGCTGCTTTGCAGACGAGCTCCTGGGGTATCTAGGTGGACAACGAGGTGACCAGGAGCTGTCAGAAGTCTCTTTGGCTGCATTGACAGAAGTGCAGCTGGAACATGGAGGGAAGAGACTGTCCCCTCTGTTCATCTGGGCTGCTGGTCTGGTTTGGGGCTCCTTGGGATGAGGCTGGAGTGCTGAAGGGCTGTGGGTGTGCTCAGTCTGGAGTAGAGGAGGAGGAGGGGAGGCCTTATTGCTGCTCACAGCTACAAGAGAGTGTGGAGAGGACTGTGACTGGATGAGGCAATGGGCTGGTACCAGAGCATGGGAAATCCTTCATGGATGCAAGAAACATGTTGTAATTTGGATTGGGTGCTGAGTACTGAGAATGGGGGTCTGCAGAGGTGGAGGAAAGTCCTTGACTGGAAGAAGGTAAACTGTGACTAGACAAGGTCCTGAGCAACCTGATCTGGCTGCCACTTCTCAGAGTGGGAGGCATAAGGCCTGCTGAGGTGCCCTTCAGACTCTCTTAATGAATGTTGTCATTATTCAATTTTAGATGCTTAAAATTTGCCAAGTTTGCCTTTGGTCCTCTTCTTTTCCTGAACAGTTTGTGTTCCATTGCTGGTGTCAGGGCCAGAGCTGGTGGAGAGGACTGGAGAGCTGACTCAGTGGTGTGAGTGGAGCTGGCCCAGGGCTCAGCAGAGCATTGGAAGTATAGATAAGGAATGCTGCGAGGCACTGGGACAACCTGAGGACTGGCAAATACATATCTGAAATGTCTGGTGTTATTCAACTTCACTAGTTTATCATAGTTTTATTAGTTAAACTCATAATAAATATGGTGTTTTCTTCAGGAGATAGAGGCCTTGGTTGGTTTTTTTACCCCCTTTAGGAGAGGGATTAAGACAGAAATTTAAATATTTTGCTGCTGCTTTGCTTCTCCCTGTCTGGTCTGTGGGATGTCCCAGCTTTGGTGCTGCCCTCAAACTGTTTTCCAAGGAGTTTATGCTTTTATGGAGGTAAAACTGGGTGCCTGGCTGAGGCATGTACCCCGTACCCTCTGTCCCTTCCTTTTACACCACAAGAGAAGTAGAGTTCTGCTCTGAAGTGAAAGACCTGTGCTGTGACTACAAGTTCCTTGGAAGTTTACTCTTCAATTTGAAAGTAGACTTGTGAAGGTGGAGCAAATCATCCTCTGTTGCCCTTTAACGAGCTGAGCCATTTTTTCCCTCCATACAGCCTGCAGGCATAAGCCCTGAATTGTCACCTCTAAGCACCTATAAAGAATGCAGTGCTATGTTTTGGCCCAGATAAGGGCCATAATTGCAGGGTTGGATTAAATTCTCCTTTATGTCTGCAGCCCTAAGCTGCTGCTGCTGTTGTGCAGGAATGAAATGGGCAGCTTTTACTACCCCTATCCTATACTCTCTGGTTTGAGGGCACTGCAGATTGATATAGGCCCTGTCATCCCCGGCTTTCAAGATGGCATTGAGCGCATGCTGTTGGGTGGTGATGGTGACTCCTGTCCATGGGATGTGGAGAAGCTTTAGGGAGAGGTCCTGATAAATGTAGCAGGAAGGCGGAGTAGCTCAGGGGAGTATGGCAGCAGAAAGTTCCTTGAGCTGGAGCTGTATAATCTTTAACCTGGTGTGGGTTTGATGTTAGAATCATGGAATTGCATGAGTTGGAAAAGCCCTTTAAGTGCCTTGAGTCCAGTCATTCCCCCAGCAATGCCAGGTTCCCGCTAATCCCTGTCCCTTACCCCACATCTCCACAGCTTTGAGACCCATCCAGGGACAGGGACTCCACTGCTGCTCTGGGTAGCCTAGACCAGTGTTATTTTGAATTTGGTGCCATGTGCTTCCACGGTGAAGAGTCACAATTTCTGTAGGAGCAAAGAATTTATAAAGTAACAAGCTTAAACAGCATCATTAAGCTGCTGCCTTCTAACTGCCGCAGGCATTACCCTGAAGCATCACTATGGGTATGGAGGGGATTTGTGTTGTCTCATAGTCCACACACCATTCCTTAAATATTTTTGCCATTTTTCATTTTCTTGTAAAGGAAGCAAGTGAAATCTCTCAGCCCTTTGTCCCTTGTGTCATGGAAGTAAAACGTCACTGTTACTGTTCAGTGTATTTCTAGTCTACAAATTGTGGTTTTTTTTAATGGAACTGCTGTTTTGCTTGTGCTGTTGCATTTAGATACAACTACACAAATGTTGATGACCCCAGGGAAGGGTGGGATGTGACAGAAAGCCATGTCCTGCAGCAACAGTGCATTAAACATCTTCCCTGCACAGACTAGACTGTGGGATCAGGGTGCAAGGGTGGAACCCCTCTGCTATGGGGCTAGGATGGCAGAGTTGGGGGATCTTCAGCTGAAGAAGAGAAGCTCCAAGGAGACCTTAGTGCAACCCTTCAATGCTTAAAGGGGTTGATAAGAAAGATGGGAAGGGACCTTTTCCTAGGGCATGTTGTGGCAGGATCAGGGGTGATGGCTTAAACTAAAAGAGAGAGGTTTTAACTAGATAGGAGGAGGAAATTTGTTATAATGAGGATGGACCAGGTTGCCCAGAGTTTGAAGAAACCTCATCCCTGGAACCATTCCAGGTCAGGTTAGACCCTGGGACTCTGGGCAGCCTGCTCTGATTGAAGATGTCCCTGCTCACTGCGTGGAGATGAACTGTAGTCTGATCTGTAATTCCAGGCTGAAAGTCAAGGAGCCTTTAGAGGACATGAAGGAGTTGTGTGTGAGTTATTGATGTTTAGCTTGAAAGGTTTGACTCTGCTGCCTTTCCGCCCCCCCCCATTGTGTCTCCAGACAGTAGGAAGTGCAGGACTGAAGTCTCTTGTGGGACCTTCCAATTGAGGCATGAAGTGGCATTTCACACAGAATCATGGAATTTCTCTTGTTGGAAAATACCTTGAGATAATCAAGTCCAACCTTTGGCCCAGCACTGTCAGGTCACCAAGAATTCATGCCCTGGGCAGCTTGTTCCAAAGCCCAACAAACTTTTCAGTGAAGAAATCCTTCCCAATATCCAGCCTAAACCTCTCCTGGTGCAGTTGCAGTCATTTTCTCTGGTCTTATTGCTTGGCAACAGGGAGAAGAGGCTGAGCCCCTTGTCACTCCAACCTCCTTTCATGGAGTTGTAGAGAGTGAGGTGGTCTCCCTTGAGCCTCCTTTTCCTCAGGCTAAGCAACTACCATTTTCCCAGCTGTTCCTCATAGGGCTTGTGCTCCAGACCCTTCATGAACTTTGTTGCCCTTCTCTGGACCCACTCCAGCACTTCCATGTCCCAGTTGCAGTGAGGGGCCCAGAACTGAACCCACTATTTCAGGTGTGGGCCTCACCAGTGCTGAGTACAGGGGATGATCCCTGCCCTGGTCCTGCTGGCAACACTATTCCTAAAACCTCATGCCTGTGTGGTGCTGCAAAGCTGACTTTTGCCCTAAAGGTTTTTTGCTGTCATTTTTGTTTGTTGGTTTTGTACAGGATGAAACCAAGGACAAACATCACGGTGTTAATGTACAGTGTGTGAAGGATGAGTTTGTAGCCTGGGAGATGCAACCCTCAGAGAAGTGCTGAAAATTGTCATCCTGTTTCAGTGCTCTCCTGTGACTGAAATTGGTGACAACATGTGCTACTTGGTGTAAATTTGCAGCCCATCTTGTTCACAAAACAAGGGTTTCTGTAAAAACTGTCTGCTCCCCTGTACAATTCTTGTAGGCTGAACAGCTTAGTTTAGAGAAAAGAGCATTTTACTGTGTTTTCACTCCTTAATACGGGGCTGCGGGAGGTTTTCCTGCTGAGGCCTGCCTTCTCTTATCTCTTACAGCATTTCTTTTTACCTCTGGTAAAACAGTAGAAAAACAGCAAATTGAAATTTAAGGAATAGAAATGGGTGGAGCAGGTAAGCAAAATGAGTCGTTGAGCATGAAATCACTTTGGCGTATGCTAGGAGAGAGGGAAAGGAGGAAAAAGGAGGATGAACAGAGTGTTATCTTTCACGTGGATGTGGGACATGAGGCACTGTCCTGGAAGCACCTTTGGGTGCAGCCTCAGAACCTGAGCTGGTGAGCTGGGGGTGGGTCACCTGGCTGAGCAAAGCTATTTGTTGTGGAAAATGGGGGTTTGCTCATTAATTGCTAATTTGCCTTTATGCAGGGGAGGTTTCTTTGGAAGTCCTTTGGCTTCCCAGAGTGGCTGTTGAAATGACAGGCAGTGACTATGATGCGCTGATGGATGGAGAAGTGATGATATGGGATGGCAATCAATTCTTCTTGAGAAGATGTGAAGGTGTCCTGTGAGGTGGGAAACTCGTATGTAGGCTTAACCATAACCAGAGGAGCAGAGAGCAGGTTCCAGACTGTGCCAAAACAGTTTGAGTATTTCTGCATTAAGACACCCCCAAGTGGCTTAATGTACCACAGTTTTCTTGCAATCTGATGCACTAAAATACCACTGGAGGTCTGCAGTGAGCAGTTGGATAATGGGCGGAAAGCTCCAATTCCTCCTTGTCCACGTGTGAGGATTGTCTGCTGTGAAGGTCACTGCCTTTGCCTTCCCTCTTGGCTCTACGATTAACTTCTCTGTTCTTGGTAAACCCCAGGCACCATCCATGTGGTTGTTACAGAAGACACAAAGTGCTTCACACTGATCCTAGTGCTGGGTATTGGTGTGACTTGGGCCCCCTAGATAAGTTCTGGAAGCCCAGAAATTCAGAGTCCCAAGGTCCAACCTGACCTGGAATGTTTCTAGGTATGGGCCTTCTCCCATCACTCTGGGCAACCAGTCAAAGGTTTCATCAACTGTAGTGTCACAAATGTCTCATTTCTACCTCGTCTGTCTTTCCCTCTTCTAGTTTAAACCTATCACCTGTTGCCCTGTCACAGCAGCCCCTGCTGAGAAGTCAGTCTCTGTCTTTATTGGCCCCTTTAGACACTGAAAGGCTGCACTAGAGGCTACCCAGAGCCTCCTCTTCTCCAGCTGAATACCCCCGACTCTCTCAGTTTTTCTTACTGATGATTTTCTACATAACTCATGTCTGTACCTAAACCTGACAATTTTGTCTATGCTTCATCCTTGATTGCCTGGGTTGGCCCAGCTGAGCAGTGGCTGATGGTGGTGAATACTTTGGGGAAGAGATTATTTTGAGGCACAGATTTAAAACCTTGGCATCATCAGTGGCTGAGAAACAGCTGCCAAGTTTATTTTTCAATAGTGTGATAAGAATGGGGGAATATTTTCTTGTGTGTGACACAAAAAGGTCTTCCAAGTGCTCTGTACCACGAAGGTACCTCATCTTATGAACCTAAACATTGAAAAAGGTGGTTCTACTCAGACTTGGTGGTAATTTTATGCCACTACCCAGTGACTTGGGTTGGTTCATAAAGCCAGGCAACTGCGTGTGCCCGTCCCTGCAAGGAGCAGGTAACAGCTACCAAAACCAATACACGCTGGTCACAGAATAAAGTTTCTGGGTAGTTGCAGGAGGCCTTAGAAGTTGCTGCCTTGAGCAGAAGCAGCTGCTATGTTGTGTTGTGGGAGAAAATGCGACCAACTGAACTGAATGTCCAGATGAACCCCAGATTGGTTGCAGGAAGTGTGAAGTGTGACGACTTTAAGTTGATGTTCAAGGTCACAGGCCATAATTCAGGAGGCATCTCCAAAGACAGTTTATTTCATAGAATCATTAGGGATTGGAAGGGACCTCAAAGGATCATCCAGTCCAGTCCCCCTGCCACAGCAGGACCACCTAGAACAACTCTCACAGGAACACATCCATATTGTTTTCTAGAAGTTCTAAGCACCTGCAACACAGGCTTTAAGATGAAAGTACCTTCT
>JAOXOE010030258.1:0-13313 GCA_028565055.1 Phoeniculus purpureus | reverse complement strand
CTAGGTGATCCTGCTGTGGCAGGGGGATTGGACTAGATGACCTTTCAAGGTCCCTTCCAATCCCTAATGTTCTGTGATTCTGTGAACCTTGGTTTTAAAATCTGTTCGAAATTTATTTTATACGATCTTAATAGCTGAGCTATTTGTTTCCATTATTTAGCAAGCTCTGCTGTCCACTGCTTCTAATTCAGCTGAATGGCAGCAATGACCATTCTGTATTATCTTCTTTTAGCATTGTAAGCAAAGCTAAGGTAATAAATGCCACTTAGACTGGAAAAACACTGCAGAGCAAAATGCAGAGAACAATATCAGAAAAAAAGAGCTTATGAGAAACACTGTAAAGAGAATTGGAAATAGATGCTTATGAACAGGTAGATTGATTCAGAGGCACATACTGCAAAGTGAAGAAATTTGTCACTGGAAGCAAACTGAAGATCCTGCCAACTGAGTAAAATGTAAAACACAGGGGGACTACAATTTTACTACTAGCGATTCATACAAATAGCCTTAAGACAGACAGAAGACAATCCTGAATACAATCATGACTTGGAATAATGTAAAAGCAGGCTTGACTATAAAACTGCAACTCCATGTCATCAAAAACATCAACCAATTTAAAACCATAAATCTTAAAAAGCTAGTATATATTAAGCTCATAATACATCTTTTTAAATGAGAATGGAGACTTTAATTTACTTTTTTCATGCAGCAAAAACCAAACATGAAACCCTGTCCACTTGCCATCCCACACTGTAAGGACTGCAGTAAAATTTTAAATCTTCACAGCCCTGACATTATCTCCCCTCAACATTTGCTTTCAGTCAAGTCACTGCTCAATCATCACAACTGGTATGGCAAACAGCTTTCTTGTATACCCTTTCATCGGTGTGCCCTAGATGGCAATGTGGTAATGAGTCTCAAAGATGAGACATTTAGTATGGGAGACAGGGTAACTTTCATCCATGGCTTCCATTCATCCTCCTAATAAAGGAAACTCAGGGGGAAAATAATTCTCCATAGCAGAGTGATTAGAGAGAAGCAATGACCTGTCAGGTGGTATTGTGTTCAATGTATCACACTGCTCCAGACCAACACTGAGTACCAAAAGATTTCAGAGTCCTTGACCAGAGAGCCCCAGCACCTCATTTCCCCCAGAAATGGCTGAAACACATTAGTCATTAGTGAAATAAACTCAGTGCAAACAGCTCGAATAATAATTCAAGTGAATCCAAAGATACATTATAACTCAGAAAATTCTTGCTAGAATGATGGTAAAGAAATGAATGGAAACTAATGCTTTAAAATCACATAGCCTCTGGTCTCATGACTCTGCAAATAATCAACTATGCAGCTAATGATGGAGAAATAATTTTTCATAGCTTTTCACAAGCGGAAAATTATGAGCATTAATAGACCCAGTAGTGACTGTGCACTTCATATTTACATACTCATAGTTTTGGAGTAGCTGCCTTTAGCTCAGTTTTTACAGCCCCTTTCCTTGTTAAAATCTATGGCCACCGAAATCAGTAATGTCAAGAGTTATGCCAAATCACAGAACATTAGGGATTGGAAGAGACCTCAAAAGATCATCTAGTCCAATCCCCTCGCCACAGCATGATCCCCTAGATCAAGTCATACAGGCACATGTCCAGGCAAGTTTTAAATGTCTCCAGAGAATAAGACTCCAGAATCCTCCTGGGCAGTCCAGTGCTCTGTCATCCTCACTGAGAAGTTCCTTCTCATATTTATGTGGAACCTCCTATGTTCCAGCTTAGACCCACTGCCCCTTGTCCTATCATTGGATGGCAGTGAGCAGAACCTGAGTGCATCCTTCTGACACCCACCCTTTCCATATTTATAAACGTTAACGAGGTCACCCCTCAGTGTCCTCTTCTCCAAGCTGAAGAGATCCAGCTCCCTTAGCCTTTTCTCATCAGGGAGATGTTCCCCTCCACCATCTTTGCGGCTCTGTGTTGGGCTCTCTCAAGCAGTTCTGCATCCTTCTGAGGAGCCCAGAACTGGACATAATATTCCAGAGTTCACCTACTGCATATATTAAAAGGAGAACTTTTTTCTCCCACCTTTTACAAGCTGCACAGCAAAACATTTAGATGCATGTGTAGGTTTCACTAGCTTCCACTTTTTTGTTTATATTAATATGTGTGAATTGCAGTGGGATGGCTCTGTGCACATGCAAAACATTTACTGAAGTACAGATGAATTAAAAAACCCACTTTTGTACTTATTTCTGAAAGTGATGGGGAAAGCAGTCATTCTTTTGGTGTAAGACTGTCTTAGAAACTAAAGGCAAGTACTGATGAAAGAACTGTGGTCAGAAAAAATTCTGCTGCAGAAGGAAATTGTCTGAAACACAGCAGCCAAGGAAGTTCATAACCAGAAAGCAGAACACTTAGTGAGCTCGACAGAAACTGATCTCTTGTCCTATAAAACTTTTAGACTTCTCAAGTTTAGACTTCAACTACTGCTCTGCCATGAAACAAAAGCAGATGTTCCAAAGGTTTTCATGACACAGTGCATAGTAGAACTTTGGAGATGGAGAAACTATTTCATCCCTCTGGCCTGAGCCATGCAGAACATAAGCTAGGTCTGGTTTTCCCAGCTTCAAGATGCCTTCTGAGAGCCACGCAATTTTACTAATCTGGAGTGAATATTTCTGTCCTCTTCCTCTAGTTCTGACTACAAATTTCATCCTAGAGTTTCTCTTACAACAGAGAACACAAGGAGCTATGGAATTATTTATTCTGCTGGTCATATGCATTCTCAGACTTAACATACTCTGAAGGAAAGGCAGTTTACACAATTCCCCTCTCTATTCCGTTGGCAACGTATTTTTTACTAAGATCATACCTTTTGCTTTACTTCTTTCTTTCCCTTATAGAGATAATTCTGTAAGCTTGAAGTTAGTATTATTCTGCCAATTTGATGCTTCATGCTTTTGAGCTGTAACCTCTGTGATCTGTAATTGCCTGGAAACAACAACCTGTGCTTAAACTAGTTACCAGCCAGCAAAGTATCACAACCCTCTTAGCTTACCTCTCAAGAAAACTTCACATGACCCAACATCAAAATACTTCTTAAAATCAGAGAGGCCCACAGGCATCTAGGAAGTGAATCTTCACATGCTTTCAACTTGCATGACATATTTAACACAGGCTCACAGCCTGCTGCCCACACATTTACAGGGAAGACTGTTACTGCATTTTAAGAGGGCAGCAGCTTCATACTTGCTGCTTCTTCAATTTTCTCAATGGCTCTGAGATCAAACCAGACAGAGAAAGAACCAAAGGACCTGAATCAACTCCCAACCAAGCAATAAAAAGACTGAATCAAAGCCAAAAGGATCCATTTAGGTATTTCTAGTCTGTATTTCTTAAAACTGTGCTGTCACAAGGGAAAACGTACAATCAAGCACCGTTTCCATGAAAATTACTGGGAACAAGATAGACCAGCAAACAGGAACTATTTTCAATTTGAAAATATATTTATCCTAATACAGAAATGCAACTTTCTGGAAAGACTGCCCAGAAACTTCCTGAAATTATGGCAGTAATTTTCAGAGAAACATTCATTTCACAGCCTGTCCCAACCTACTCCCAATCCCCTACCAAATCAGGATGGTGGCATTCTCAAAAAGATTTTGCAAGAAGTGTAGTATTCTTATACAAAATGAGATGTCATCCAAGAACAAGGATACAAGTTATTTTCAAATTGTTCAGGTGAGGGTAAGTCTGAGAGACTGCAACATCTGGTAGTCTGCTCACGCATTAACACGTGCTTTACCTTTTTAAGGAAAAAAAGAGGTGGGGAAAAAAAAAAAATCACAAATGTGAGTTTGCCAACCAGACTCTTTGGCAAACAAAGTTAATTTGTTGAAGTGGTCAGCCAACAGATATCTTTCTCCTTGTCTTTGTGGCGTCCACAAAAAATAACTTGCTGTATGTGTTGGTGCTTTCCCCAGACAGATGCTGGCCTCATGCTCTGGGGATCTGACCAGCTGCCTTCCTCAAAAGCATTATTCTCAAAATTGGGTCCAGAAGTTACTGATGGAGAAGTATGATCAAACTCTGAGAGGTCTAAGTCCTGTTATGAATTCCAGAAAACAGTTCTTTATAAATCACTGAACACACACTCATCTTCCAGACCAATCACCACTTCAGATTTAACTCTAGTCCTGAGTCTAGGACTTTGGCACAAATAAATGTCAATGATAAACACCCAGTCTGAGAAGTGACACAGAGCAATTTCGGCCTGATCCATCTCCCATCTTCCTCAAAGGCAGCTACTCACAGTCTTATACTCCCCCAGCAGGCTACAGCCAGAAGCATTATCACACTATCACCAGCTTTTTAAGAGCCCCAGAAATACTTCGATTGCATTAAATGGTTCACTTATGAGCCTTCCTGTTGTCCTATTCTAATATCCATCTAAGCTTTGCTTTATTTTCAGCTGAATGCTTTTAGGCGCATCTGTCCAGGGAACTGCAGGCACGGCATTATGCCCAGCTTTCCAAGTAGCTCTGAGTGCTTCTGATTTCAGAACACCAGGAAAAAAAAAAAAGGTTACTTCAATTAGTTAGAGATCGTCCCCATAAATGGGTTAGGAGTGCTTTTCTTTCATGTAAGGACATCTTAAATGTGAACACTCCCTGCAGTTACATCAATAATGCTGAAAAGAGAGACTCAAAAACATTTAAAACAATTGGAATCTCTACAAAAATGTTACATAAAAAGTCAAGGTCATTTAGGTTGGAAAAGACCTTCAAGATCATTGAGTCCAACCGTTAACCTAACTGTACCAAGCCCACTGCTAAACCATGTCCCTAAGCTCCATATCTAGTCTACTTAAACATATCCAGGGATGGTGATTCAACCACCTCCCTGGGCAGCCAGTTCCAACGCCTGATGACCCTTTCAATGTAGAAATTTTTCAAAATACCCTATCTAAACTTCCCCTGGTGCAACTTGAGGTTATGGCCTCTTGCCCTATCATTTGTTACTTGTGAGAAGAGACCAACTCCAATGGGACACGTCAAGTTCTTCAGGGGCTTACGTGCAACCTCAGCCAAGTCATTCTTTTGTGCATCCTTTTCTCCAGCTGTAACACAGTTCTTATTAAGGGAGGGCCTGCCACTCTGGGCACTAGTAAATAAATGGAACACTTGTCTTCTAAAAGCTGTAAAGCAATTCTAACTTACTGGAAACAGACTGCTTTATGTCCTCTTACACAATCTATTCCTTAACTATCATGGTGAGATACATCTCCAAGAGGAAGGAATGGTCAGTAAAATGGATGGTGTTGCTTTATCACAATGCAAAGCTCTTGCTGTCCCTCTTTACACTCTTCAGGCACTGTGTGCCTTTCTGTCTGACCGAAAAGGAAGGACAGTATATTTAACTACAACAGACAACAATCTTAAGCAAATGAATTTCCAAGCCATTATTATCTGCCTTCCTTCACAACTACTTGTCATTACTGAATGACAAGTACTTCTGCAAACACCAGAAATAATGAGGCCTGGTTGTCTATGTTTCTCATCCCTGACCATTTTTACTACTGTCTGTCTCCAGCTCAGGCATTTAATATAGGCTCTCACCTCCCTGGATTCTCTAATGTATAACTAGTGCTGAGCTCACCCTGACATCTTTCTTTGAACATGCCTTAGGGTGCAGAAGTCACTAAGCCATTACAATTTTGCAAGGCAGAAACATAAGACTTCAGAGATACTGATGGCATTTAACATAAAGCATTTTGTGTGGCAAGAAATGCTCTGATTTTCAGCATTGTAATGGACCTTAAATCCCAAAAAGAATCCTCAACAGTGTAAACTTAATAAGCTCTGTTATTCAACACATCTTCTACCTTCACAGTTCCTGTAGTACAGGATTTGCCAGGCAAAATGTACATCCATAACACTGTGTAGATAGGAAACTCAATTAGAACCGACCCTTAAAACTCATTTTCCTCTTCTCCTATTCGTGTTTCTGACACATGAGCTGGTATAATTTGTAGAACTCGTATTCTGCCACCCCCTCACTGCTGTTGGACCTCCCACCACTTTCTCAACAGGCTTTTCTTTAGTCAAAAAGTAAAATCAAAAGATCGCTTTCAAATGGAGAAACACCTGGCAACTGCAATTTCTATGACAATGTCTTGACTACAGACATTTCTTAATCTAAATCTCGTATTCATAAGTTCACCAGTGAATTTTCTAAGTATCTTCCTCTTGTTAAAAGCAAGTCCTGCTTACTTATAATTTATGTGAAATTGTCAATAACTATTTCAAGTTATTGAAGTATCGGTTACATTATTAAATTTCTTAATCATCTTTGGAAATCTATTAAGTGGGTCAAACGCTTTGAACACATTTACATCTACCATCCTGCAAATAGGTGACACGTGCTTTAAATCCACACTCACCTGACTCCAAATGTTAGTGATACAAGGCTTCTCAGAAGCCTTCTGAACTATCTGTGTTCATATGGCTATTGCTACCTGGACCACTCACTGCCAAGTAACAGGGGAATACTTTTGCCTCTGTAGCACTAACCGAATGAACCTTCCTCTTTGACTGGGATGTCAATTCACTAGATCAACCCCACATGCCCAAGGGTTGTCAAGAACACAGCTCTGTAAGGCTAAGGCCCTATATATTTTCTCAAATTTACAAACGTGCAACCCTACCTCACCTCAACAAAAATATCTTCCTGTTCCATCAATTTACTAAGCAGGAAATCTTTTACTACTAGATTATGCTAATTCTGTAAGCTTCCTATGAAGTGTGTAGGCATGATAAGCATAACCTATTCGGTTTTTCCTAGTCTCTCAAATAAGAGAATCAACAATTCAAATCCTCAAACATTAACCCCAACCCTCTGCAATTACATGTTACAGTTAAGTACTTAGTTACATGATTGATGCTGGTTTTCTAATCAGGGACCACAATTTTTCTAAACACATGAAAGATGCCATATTGCTGTTCACTGCTCTGTGAAAACAGGTTTAGCTTTAGAAGACCTTGACTTTAGGGAAGTTTGTCTCCATTCAATGCAAATTTCTAAAACTGCAGTTCCTACTGTTATATCATTGTACTCTTAATTACATCATCACTTGTAATTCTACTTAAGAGGAGTCAGCAGGGCTCAGCATGTACCTATCTGTCTGTGCTCACTCAAGTCTGACAGAGACTTTAGTGAAAGCAGAGCTGTTTCCTGACTCAGAACAGCATTTATAACACAAATAATCCCACATAATTGCTTTTGAGCATAAAGCTTAGGTGCTTTGCACCTAATCAGCAAGTAGTTGCAGAAGTAAGGCTGCCATGCTCAGCTGCTGAATGCTGAACTGTGTGGCTAGTGTCCTGCATGTGATCCCACAAAGGAAACTAGGGATAGACATACCTTGAGCTACCTGCACTGATCCCATTACAAGATCTAACTTATATTGTACTTAAGAGAACAAACAATTTTTCAAGGATCAAAACTTGGACCATCATTAAAGCTGATAGCAATACTCAAAGGTAGTAATCTTTTACACAGATGGTTCCTCTGGCAAACATTCAATTTTCAACCTTTTCAGAGGCAAAGCTCTGCAGAGGAACAATTCATTTAACTTTTTATTAAGACTCTGTAACCTTGTCAATACTTTTTTCCCAACCCACATTCTTATTTAGGCCTGCTATCAATCTTTCAATCTGCAGCAGAATCTGTCTGGAAAATTTCAAGCAGAGTGGTTAAAATTTCAAATCTTTAGAACAAGCAGCTGAAGTAGAGGTTTGAAAGAAAACACCTACAAATCCTGAACCACAGCTGTCAACATCCCTTCAAGGGAGTATAATGCAGCATTTTCAGATTTTCTCAGTTCATAATAATCTTCTGGAAAGGTTTATTTAACAAGAAATGGTTGGTTGCCTTGGAATAGAAGCAAAGGGAGAGGGTTCTTCAGCAAGCACACACTATTAGCATTAGCACCCAGGAGTTTGTGTGAATGCTCGAGAGACCGTACATGCTGCTTTTACCTTCAGCAGTCAGAACAATCAAGTAAAGTAACAATTTACAATACTATGAAGTAGTCAAGTCTGCCAATACTTTCCTTAGTCACTACTATGGGTGGTTAAAGTAAGCATTTTGTCTGCACTGCTGCTTAACCAGTTGATGTTAAAATACTGCTTTTCTTCATATTGGGTCAAATATTAATTCTAAGGTAGTTTGACTAAATCCAGATTTCAGCTAGTACAGTTGTTGTAGTCACATATCCTTTATCTTGGTCAGACTAATGACAAGTTACACATGGACAGAAGTTCTCATGATAAAATCTGTTCAACAACTTCCCGTTAGTAAAGTTGACAAGTATTAAACACTTCTGTGGGGTAGAGGAAGCAAAGTGGTTAAGTATAATCATGTTCTTAAACTCTACCAACTCTATTAGGTTTTTACAGGTTCATCTCATGAAGATTTGTTCTACAATTTGAACACTTATTTCTCTCCAGAACATAGAACTGTTGTCATCACAGTTTTGACAAGATTGTATTATTGCCAAAGATGTAAACACCTTTATGCAGACAGTAAGAAATTCTCACCCCATATACAGTTTTGGCCAAGTTGCTTCGTTTCACAGCTGCCCCCTGCATTAGTGCACCTGATATTCAGCACTTTAAAAAAAAAAAAAAAAAAAGGATGCTACTTTTCCCACTATTCCATTTGTAAAATGGCAACAATCAGCATCACTCCTTTCACGGAAAGATAGCAAGATTCAATAGCTAAAATATCCTATTTAGGATATTAAAGTGTTGTCGTTTGAAAGGTGTCCAAACTTTCGGGTAATTGCAGTTGTGCTGTCATGAATAAAAAATGCGTTTTAGCGTTAAGAGATGCTCCCATTAACCCCTAGGGTGACAGTTCCCAGGGGCTGGACAAAGCCAGCCCATAAAAGGTAGCTAATTTGCTGGTTTAGCTTTCTTGGCTCTGGTCACTGCCCAGAGGCATCGGCTAGGGAGCTGCTCCAGCCCCGCCCTCCCAGAGGCTGGACACGGCTCCCCAGGCCACACCATATGCTGGCCCACCCCGCAATCCCCGGGCTTTAGCGAGCCTCCAGGCCGCACACACCACCTCCCCTTAGACGCGTGGGTACAGCCGCCAACCCCCGTTGCCTGTGAGCCCGCTCCCCTCAGGCTGGCTTCGGCCCCTCCCGCTCTGCCTAGCGGGCACGCTCGCTCCGATCCCTGCTGAAGCCAATGGCTGGAAGTGCGGCGCTGGCGAACTGCCAAGCCGCTCCTGCCATTCCAGCTGTTCCAGGGCACAGCACGGCATGGCACAGCGCCGCCTGCTCCCTCCTCGGGCAGAGCTGACCGACCGCCCGCCCACCGCGTCTCCGCCGCGCAATTCAAAACAGTCGGACCAGCGCTCCTCGGCAGCGCCGCAACAGACGCTGCAGGCTGAGTGCTCGTGATGAAGACACCACCGGACTGCGGTGAGGTGAAACTGTGCTCAGGAAGAACTAACCCTCATCTCTCTGGAACTGAACTGTATCCAAAGTGGGAGAGAGAAAGAGAAAAGAGACAGAGCCCCTGGAGGGAAGCACTCATCTGGGCCATGGCAAACAAGTCCTGCTTGCCACGGACGGCAGTCTCAAGATAGAGGGTGCTGGTATACCCCTCTGATTTGAAACACACGCTTATCCCAGGTCTCTGATCTACACCAAAGACTCGATACATTCACTTGTCTCCCTTTTTCCTCAGGTTGTTGTCGTGCAGTTTGTTTGGTTTGGTTTTTACACTTTGGGGTGGGTTTTCTTTTTTCTTCTGGGTTGTGTGTTCAATAAAGTTCCTTTCTTTTAGCAAGGTTGCTTCATTGCCTGAGGGAAAAATACAGTGGACTCTACATGATTCAATGTGAATCAAGCAGAATCTGTTTATTAGTACTTAAGCTTTCCCTTATATACAATCCTCCCTTCCCTACACGTGATCACATAAGCTATGATAGGTAGTGCTATCTTGACTATGAGACAACCATGCCTCTCATGCTGATTGGTCCTGCCTCTGGTTTGGTTACTTCCCCTCTGTCTGGGTTTGAGGCCCTTGCTTCCTCATTCAGGTGTTGCAACTTGCTTTTCTTCCTCCCTGCAGGCGGTCAAGGTCAGTCAGGACAGTCCCTCTGGCCCGCAAGGCTTACTGCTACTTAGGGCTGGTCCAAGATATGTCCATTCTCCTGCAAATGTATTTCCACAATTGCCTGTTGAATTCTCCTGGGAGCAGGATTGGTGCTAGACTTGCTGGCACTGACCTGCACCAATTTTGCCTCTACAGCTTAACCAAGCACAATAGCCTAAAATATTCTGTTTAAGGCATTATAAATTCCCCTTGGTTTTGCTGAAAACAGCTCACTTAGTTAATTTCCTGGTTCTGCAGACCCTTCATTGCAGCATGGAACCAGATGCCCATCAACGTTATAAAGGTCTGTTAATGCTGCCCAGCACACTGCCTCTGCAGCTGTCACCAGGTACCACTGCTAGTCCAGAACATCAGACAGAGTGTACTGCAACAGAAAACATCAGACAGGGCAAGGGCAGTACTGTTCTTGCATAACTAGAAAACGTAAAGCATACGTTTTCTTGCTACTAGATGCTACAGTAAGAGAGAAAATACACCAAAAGGTTAGAAACTGGATGGGTAGTAATTTAGTGAAGGATCACATTCAAACATGCATGTGTTCATGTGGAAAAACAGGTACAGAGCCTTAAACATGAGTGTCCATACCTACTCCCCTCTATACATGCATAGAGCTCTCTTATATGTAGCTCTCTTTCCAAGGGTGTTAGAATAGTCTGCAGAAAAAGTGTGATTTAAAATAAAAAGATTAATTACAATTATTCAAGAATCTCAAGCAAACAACATGCAACAAGTTCTCTGAACACACCCCCGAAGAGAAACACTTCGCTGCAAATACAACAGCACCCTCTTGTGCTCAAAGACAGGTTGCGCATTATTAACGCCTCAAGAATTTACTCCTGAAATCATAAGCAAGAAGCCATCTCTGCTTTCTCTTTCTAATGCACTACAACTCAAATTAATAACTTTGTGAGAGGAGGGAGACATGACTAAACTATAAGCCAGTTAGTTTCTCTGCTATGCGTGGCAAGATCATGGAGCAGATCCTCCTGGAAACTATGTACACAGAGAACAAGGAGGTGACCGGCGACAGCTTCACTAAGGCAGATGATGTCTGACAAACCTGGTGAATAAGGGTACAGCAACTGATGCCTGGACTTGTGCAAGGTGTTTGACACTGTCCTGCACAACATCTTTGTTTCTAAATGAGAGACATGGATTTGACAGATGGACCACTTAGCAGATAAGGAATTGGCTGGATGGTTGCACTTAAATTGGGACCAATGGCTCTATGTCCAACTAGCGATATGTTACCAGTGATGTTCCTCAGGGGTCTGTTTTGGGCTCAGTACTGTTTAACATCTTTGTTTACAACATAGACAGTGGCATTGAGTGCACCCTCAGCAAGTCTGCTGATGACACCAAGCTACATGGGGAGGTCAACATGCTGGATGGAAGGGAGGCCATCCAGAGGAACCTTGACAGGCTTGAGAACTGGGCCTGTGCAAACTGCAAGAGGTTCAGTAAGTTCAAGTGCAGAGTCCTACATCTGGGTTTGGTAAATCTCAAGCACAAATACTTGTGGGGTGGTGAATGGATTGAGAGCAGTCCTGAGAAGGACTTGGGGGTGTTAGCAGACAAGAAGCCCAACATGAGCCAACAATGTGTGAGTGCAGCCCACAAGGCCAACTGTATCCTGGGCTGTACCAAAAGAAGTGTCACCAGCAGGCCAAGGGAGGTGATTCTCCCTCTCTGCTCTGCTCTTTGAGATCTCACCAGCATCCAGTTCTGGAGCCCCCAGTACAAAAGGGACATGGAACTGTGGGAGTGAGGATCACAAGGATGATCATAGCACCTCTCCTGCAAAGACAGGCTGAAGGAACTGGGGCTGTTCAGCTTGGAGAAGGGTCCAGGGGGACTTACAGCAGCCTTCCAGTACCTGAAGGGGCCCAGAGGCAAGGTGGACAAGGACTTTTTATAAGGGACTCTAGTATCAAAGTTGTCAACTCCAAGACAACTTGCAACAGCTACCTCACAGTTTATCTCATGCCAGGAGCATGAGGAAAAAAATTACTAATAATTTCTACCGTTGGTACATGCTCATCTGGTCCTGGGATAGTCTCACTACATGTGCAAATACTTGCTAAGCTCTCAGCATTAAACTGCAGCAATGTGTTCCAAAGTCCAGCTATACAACATTTACTCCCTTTATCAAATTTTACACTTTTTTTCTTTCCATTTTGATGTCTGAGAGAGAACTGCTGAGTTCCACCTACAAAATACTACAGAGTGACCTTGGCATGTTGCTTAGGCAGCAGTGCCTCTGGTTTCCATCTCTGTAAAAGTACAAGTGAACACAAAAGAACTTAGGACAATTAGGCCAAGCACAGTACTTACTTCCAGGAAATAGTAGTTATGGTGATTATTCCTCATAGCCATGACTCCAGTTAAAAGTCAATGTTAACAGAAAAAACTTTCTTTGAGCCCAAAGCAATAGGTGTGTTCCCCAATACCACCGTTTCTCACCAGTCAGTTAATGATTAACAGCATATCCCAAATGGATATAATAGATTGCCATGTTTTAAAAACTCACACTAAAATGCTCAACAGAATAGCCAAAACCACTTTTCAGAGGTGCACTGTTCCCTTCACCTGTGTGAATCAGACACTATTAAACAGAACAAGATAAAAGGTACAGTTTTTAGTGTTTAGCCACTGGCCACCAAGACAGTCAGAGGCTGAAGAACAGGACACTTCAGATGAAGCTGAGAGAATCAAGTCTGCTCAGCCTGGCTGAGGGTGACCCTACTGCTGTCTACAACCACATGGCTGAAAAGATACCAAAAAGATGGAAGACGACTGACGTGCGGAATGAACTCAAGAACCCTTATGTAGAGTTTTTGAGGAGGTAATTTATTCGCCGGCAGGCGCACAGGGACTCTCCTCTCCAAATGTGCACCCCGTGGCTGATGTAGATTCCATAGACATACATTTAATGATTACATATTCATTAGTATGATGCAATATGCCTATACATACACATAAACTGTCCCGCTTCATATACTAATCAGGTCTCCACCTCCTGAAGCCTGCGCAGTATGATTGAGTGGTGGTAGCACCATCTTTGGATGAAGTAAGAAGTCTTCCTCACGCTGTACTTTTGAACTTTCTGTACTTGGTTCCCTTCTGG
>JAOXOE010030257.1:0-13313 GCA_028565055.1 Phoeniculus purpureus | reverse complement strand
CTGCTGTGTCAGGGGGATTGGACTAGATGATCTTTCGAGGTCCCTTCCAATCCCTAATGATTCTATGATTCTATGTCTCTCCTCTTAAAAAGACAATGCAGAAACACAGTAGCACCAAGGAGTCATACAGCAAAGCAAAGAGTCAAAAATTTTGCCTGTACCTTAATTACAATTTCATTAAGTGTAACAGCAACGCTGTCAAAAATTTTTAAAGCTTTATACACAATAACATACCTGTTTCTTTTCCTGTACAGCCCTTAAATCAAGTACAATATAGCCTATATTCTCTTTAGCTGAAGTTACAGAATCCAATGCAACACAGTTGAGTTTGATAGCTGTACGCTGCAGCCTGAAAGAACAACTCAGTTGAAATCCAAAATGCTACCTCTACAATAAAAATTTATCAGTTTATAAAAATAATTCATAAGCGTTAAGCACAACAACAGTTTTAGGTCAGAAACCAAGTTTATATTGAATGTCTAAAAATTCAGTAAATGAGAGAAGAAACAAGTGGATTCATTTTCTAAGAGACTCTAATTGGAGTGTCAAGTGCTATTTAAAGAGAGGTTAGTGATAAATTCAGTCTCATCAATTTATACAAAGTAAACACCACACTTCACACAAAACTGGAACTTCTTGAAATGGATTTCTGAGTAAAGCACCTAATAATATTTAGAGACACAGACAAGGTGTCTAGCACAAGGTAACTTTAGATGTTTTTCTCCAGTCAAACAAAGATAATATGGTCTTCATAACTACATGGAATAAGGTTTCTGTAACTGTAATTTGGTTTTCAATGACAGTTTTACTGTCTCCATAGTTTCAATGTCTCAATACTACTTAAAAAGTTTTCAAAACTATTTAACCTAGGTTTTTCAGGCTATAAGTTAGTTCTGTGTCACAATACACATAAAGTTTGAATGCAATCCTTAAACTACAGCTTCACTGGTTCACTGTAAGCTCTGGGGTTTCATCAGTAGTGAAAAAGAAAAAAACCCACACACCTAACCCTTTAGAATTTCTAAGTATCACAAATCTTGAGTATTTTTACTTATTGTGGCAACATTATGGTTGATCGGTGCACTGCCAAAAGAAAGTTTCTTAAAAAAAGAAAATAGATGGTAGTACAAAAATTTCAGTAGCTGTAAAGACAAGAAAACTAAGTTTTATTTACAAATCTGATTCTAATGTTACCTGTGCTGATGAAGTGCTTTTCTGTCAAGTTCCCAAGCCAATTCTGTAGCAAATTCTGGCTGATCAGTATGCTCTACTGGATCAGTAGCTAACTGTTCACCATCAAACTTTGCTTCAATTATAAGCACATGCTTGGGTCGTTTTGGAAAACCGCGCCCTGTAAGAAAGCATAATTGCCACATGCCATCATTCAGAACAGAAGAGAAAGCTCTGTATTATGCCACAAACCAATGAATAAAAATACATTTTCCACAACATTTATCCTGCATTTTAAATATATGCCCTTCATATTAAGATTAAAAGCTCTTCCTTCTATGCAGAAACAGGAAAGAACCTGACATTAAACAAAACTACCTGTGAAGCACTGAGAAATAGCAAGACAACAGGTAACTAAGAACAAATACTTTTCTTTGAAAGAAACAATGGAACTTTTATTATTTTTTGAAAAATCTAAAAATTTTGAGACTCTACAACAGGGAACAGATCAAGCAAACAGGGGAGAAACAGATAATTAAGTTTTGTCTCTACTGCAGGTATCATCATTGTCCTACATGGAAGCAGCAAACACATGCTAATGAAGGTGCTTTTCCAACTACCTGTTGTTTGAAAAGAAGTCACAAAATGAAGTCATAAAATCGCTGCTACATGTGGAGAGTGTCTACGTTTATACACGATATGTCATGAGTTCAGCATCATGCTGCACTTAGATTAATAACTTAAGTGACAGAATGAAGTTAACGCTTTTAAAGTTTACATGCACCATAACGCGGGGAGCAGCCACACGTACGTCTGAGGACAGCATCTTATTGTAAGGCTGCCTTAGGACAGAACCGTAACAGGGTTTCCTTGACAACACAAAACCATTCATCCAAAAACCCCCGCATCACTCGAAACAGAAAAAAAAAACCAAAACGATCCCAAAGTCCCAAACTGCCCATCGGGAAAAACACAGCTCGGTCTGTCTTGCTGACTGGAGAAAACACCTGCGGAGACAGCGACCACCGCACACTTTCCACCAGGACAGAGGCGCGACTAGCAGCCAAGAGTCCGCGTTTCGCACCCACTCTTCCCCTCCCCCTCCCCTTCCCGTTTACCTTCCAGTATGGAGACTACAATCAGTAGCCGATCAGCGACTCTGGAGACCATCTCCCCGGTCCCTCCGAAACACAGTGAAACCTAAAGAGCTCTCCCGCCCTGCCGCTACCCCTTTACCGCCTCCGAGCCTTTCAACGCCAACGGCCCACCCAGCGCTTCCGCCTGGCAACGCCAGCCCTGCGCGCCGGGCTACGCGCCACTTCCGCCGAGCGACGCCCCGCCCCTTCCGCCGCGTCGTGTGCTGCCGGATTTCCCGGCTGGTCCTGGCAGAGCCTGCGGCTAGCAAAGGAGGCGGGGCTTGCTGTGGGTGTGCGCGACAACCGCTCAGCGTCACGACGGGTTGGACGCGTTTCGATCGGAGGCAGAGAGGAAAGAAACTGCGGGCTGTAGCCTCCATTCCAAAGCCTAGCAAAAATCTGGAGCTGGACTAAACTGCTCGTGTTTCACGTCTTCCAGAAAGATACCGAGTGACGGTTTGCACATGTCAGGACAGGCAGAACCCTGCTCCTGTGCCAGGAGTTTGTTCTGATTCTGAAACAAACGAATTTTCGTTAGCTGAGCTCAGTTGTGGCTGGTGCCCTTTGCTGTCATAACACTGCATGACATACCATGATCCTTACGGTAGTCCTGGTTCTTACCGGTTTATCCTGATACAGTACATTGGATTTTAACACATAGCAGTAGCTTGAACGTTAGCATTAGCCCGAATCTTAACATTTATCAGTAGCTTGGATTTCAGCATGTAACAGCAGCTTTGGAATTATGTTTAGAATTGCTGTATGGTTTTGTTTAGACTAACTGAGCTTGTAGAGAACTCAGCCTTGGAAAGAAGAAAACAACGAAGAAGCAGCTTGCACAGCAAGAATCTTCCACACTTTAGCAATCGCAAAGTTCAACATGGAGAAGACCTCCTCCAGAAGACCCTCTTAATCTTAATATGCATGTTCTATCTGGGAGGAGTTTACGTAGATGGTTATGGGAACTTATTTGTATAACCCTACCTTTTCTAATGAATATGTATAACTAACCTGTATAATTAGAAGTGCATTTTAAACTAACACGCAGGTACACCCGTTTTGGTTGCAGTTATCCCCCCGGGTGTCCAGCGCTGCTGTAAACAAATACCTGCTTAATAACATGCACTGTTAGTGAGTTTCTTTGTTTCGATCTTTTCTGTTCCGTTCTTGAAATTTGTCATGCCTTTTGCTACAGGCATTTTTGACTGCATGGTGGGGCAGTTTAATGACATTAACTCTTCAACAAATATATTAGCAGTGGAAGAAGCAGAAGAATATACTGATAAATGAGATGGATGCCCTCGTGGTGGAAGATACAGAGAAGGTAGAGTTATTGAATGCTTCTTTGGTTCAGTCTTCACTGCTAAAGCCAGCCCTCATGAAGCCCAGGCCCTGGAGGTAAGAGAAAAGGTCTGAAGAGAAGACTCTCCTTCAGCAGAAGAGGAACACGTTAGAGAGCTCTTAATTAAGCTGGACATCCATAAATCCCTGGGCTCTGGCAAGATGCACCCATGAATGCTGAGAGAGCTGGCAAATGCTATTGCCAGGCCACTTTCCATCATCTTTGAAAGGTTGCATAGAACAGGAGGGGTGCCTGAGGACTGGAGGAAGGCCAGTGTCACTCCAGTCTTCAAGAAGGGCAAGAAGGATGGCCCAGGAACCTACAGGCCTGTTAGTCTCACCTCCATTCCTGGAATGATGATGGAACCAATTATTTTGGATGCCATCTTCAACCATCTGGAAGATAAGAAAATTACTGGGAGTAGTCAGCATGGATTCACCAAGGGGAAATCATTCTTGACTAACCTGCTGGTTTTGGTGTCATACCTGGCTAGGTAGGTGAAAGTGGAGCTGTGGACGTTGTTTGGCTTGACTTCAGCAAGGCCTTCAACACTGTGTCCCATAACAACCTCATTGAAAAATCACGTGTGGGTTGGATGAGTGAATCATAGAATCATAGAATTATTCAAGTTGGAAAAAACTCTTGGGATCATCAAGTCTAACCATTAATCCTACCCTACCAAGTTCATCTCTAAACCATATCCCCCAACACCACATTTAAACAACTTCAAACACACTCAGGGATCACCATCCCTGAGCAGCCTGTTTCATTGTCTGACCACTGTTTCTGTGAAAATATTTTTTGTAAAGTCCAGGGTAAACCCCCTCTGTTGCAATTTGAAACCTCTTGTTCTACCACTAAACACCTGTGAGAAGAGACCAGCACCACCCTCTCTGCAACGTCATTTCAGATAGTTGTAGAGTGATGAGGTCTCCTCTTAGTCTCCTCTTCTTCAAACTAAGCAGTCCCAGTTCCTTCAACCACTGTTCATAGGATTTATTCTTTAGGCCCTTAACCAGCTTTGTTGCCCTCCTCTGCACTCTAGCATGGTGGGGTGGGTTGGGAGCTGATTGTGATAGAGCTCAGAGAGCTGTCAGTGGTGTTGGGTCGAGTAGGAGACCTGGTGACCAGTGGTGTTTCCCCAAGGGTCAGTACTGGGTCTGGTCCTGTTGAACATATTCACCAGTGACCTGGACAAGGGAACAGGTTTGCTGATGATACAAATCTGAGAGGAGTGGCTAACACACCAGAAAGCTGTGCTGCTGTTCGGTGTGACCTGGACAGGCTGGAGAGTGGGGCAGAGAGTAAACTAATGAAGTTCAACAGAACCAGGTAGAGCCCTGCACCTGGGAAGGAACAACTCCATGTATCATTATAGCTTAGGAGTAGACCTGTTGGAGAGTATCTTTGAAGAGAAAGATCTTGAAGTCCTGGTAGATAGTGAATTCACCAAGAGCTGACAGTGTGACCTTGTTGCCGAGAAGGCAAACATCATTCTAGTGTGCGTTAAGAAGTGTTTGCCCAGCAGGTCCTCCCCCTCTTCTCTGCCCTGATGAGGCCACATCTGGAGTACCGTGTACTAGGTTCTCCTGTTCTAGGCTCCCCATTTCAAGAGACACAGACCTACTGGAGAGAGTCCAGCAGAGGGCATCGAAGATGACTGCTGACCTGCAGCATCTCTCCTGTGAGTAAGTTGAGAGAGCTGTGACTGTTTATTTAGCCTTGAGACGAAAGAGAGGAGACGTGGTCCATGCCTATAAATAGCTGAAGGGTGTCTGTAGGGAGGATGGTGCCAGACTGTTTTCATTTGTGCTCAGTGACAGGATAAGGGGCAATGGGCACAAGCTGGAACACAGTAAGTTTCATTTAAAAGTAAGAAAAGGCTTCTTTACAATGCAAGTCAAAAGTGCTGAAACAGGATGCCCAGAGAGGTTGTGGAGTCCCTTCCTCTGGAGATAAACAAATGTGCATAGTCCTGTGCAATGTGCTTTAGGCAGTCCTGCCCTGGCAGGGGAGATTGGACTTGATGTTATCTTGAGGTGCCTTCTAACTCCAGTGATTCTGTGATTCTGTAATATCAAGACAATTATTGTGTTAAATGTTAATGCCACGCAGGACACTCCTTTTTAACAATTTGTGAGATGGCTTTTAATCTGTCTGAAGAATATACATGTGTATAACCCAGGATGTCAAAAAATCATCATCAAGTGTTTTATTAATAACACAGCCTGTATTTCAACTGTCAATTTCTATAACATCTGAAATTCAGAGTGTTTTTCCATTTTCAGATTGATTATTTAATGGACATTAAGCAAATTAACATCACTATGTTTCTCTTTTAGCAACAGAATTAGAACTGTAGAACTTTCAAGATTCACTTGTCAATTTATGAACCAATTTTCATGAAGATAAAAGTTTGTCCAGTACCGTTTGGCTCATTACTATCTTCATTTATCCTACTTATCGAAGGAAACAAAAATAACTAAAATTATCTAATTACAAAAGATAATGTAGATTATAAAAGCAAATCAAGTAATGAATATTAGGTACAATATTTAACTTATTATCGCTTATTAAATTTTCTTGACAGAGCCAATGGTTAAATTATTGGATTCATACCCTTTGACAACCATTATTAAAAGCTTTAGACAAAAATAGTTGGTTTGATTATCTTGGTTTAGAAGATTTTAAGTTACAGCAGTTTTTCATAATTATTAATTGATTCTTCTTGGCCCAGCTACTTTTTTGGTCCCAGCTTCAGTTTTGATTGGGGTTGGGGCTGCTCCATCCCTGGAAGTGTTCAAGGCCAGCTTGGATGTGGTCCTGAGCAACCTGGTCTGGTGAGAGTTGTCCATACCAATGGCGGTGGAGCTGAAACTAGATGATCTGTAAAGTCTTTTCCAGCTTGAACCATTTTATGATGCTGTGTGTTGATTTTTCTCCACATACTGTTATCCTTCATTTACAAGATTATTTACTCTGCCTTCTTCATTCTCTGAAACAAATATTTTGGAACTCATTTCTGTTAACACCAAAGACTGGCTGCATTACTGTCTAAATTTACAACTACGAGGATTTAAATATTCCAACTAAAATTGTGTCCTTGATCATTCTATTTATCTACATGTTCAGCACTCTAGTAATCAAACTAAATCAAGACATTGACTATTAACAGCCAGCATGCTTGAGATGTTTGGTGGGAGAGAGGAGTGAGAAATATGGTAGAAAAAGCCCCACATGCACCAAGGGCGTTGAACAGGGAGGAGGAGGTGGTGCTCCCAGCCCCAGAGTAGATTCCCCAGCAGCCCATAGTGAAGACCTTGGTGCGGCAGGCTGTCCCCTTGTAGCCCATGGAGGTTAACTGTGGAGCAGATATCCACCTGTAGCCAGTGAAGGACCCCACATCAGAGTCGGTAGATGCCTGAAGGAGTCAATAACCCCACACGAAGCTTGTGTGGAAGCATGCTCCTGGCAGCACCTATAAACCCATGGAGAGAGGAGCCCATTCTGGAGCACGTAGGTTTGCTAGCTGAAAGGACTTGTGACCCCACAGACGATGCAAGTCACAGCAGTCTGTTTCTGAAGTTCTGTACCCTGTGGAAAGGACATGTGGAAAGGACTGTCACTGAAGCAGTTTGTAAAGAACTGCAGTCTGTGAGAAGAATCCATATTAGACAAATCTGTGAACTATCTCCAGTGGGACCTGTGATGGCAATGGGTGAGTGATCTCTCCTTGTCCTTTTCTTGACATGTGAGCCTTTCATTGTATTTTTCTCTCCACTGTCCAACTGAGGGCACCTGGCTTCCAGCCAAGGTCAACCCACCACAACCGTTAGAAGAATGTGATCTGAAAAGGAGATGGACAGTAACATATATGAAAAGTGAATACGCAGTATTCAGTGGATAGTGGGTAGCTTATGGGCAGGAACTACAGACCAAGGCAACAAAGGGAACCTTGTGGTTTGTGTCTTATATAGGCTGTCTGATCAAGGAAGGCATGCTGAAGAAACCCTCTTACTCCAGATACAGTACGCATCACATTCACAGGCACTTATCCCGTTAGGCAGTCTTGAACCGCTTCAACATCTGCTGAAAAGGAGCACAGTGAGCTGTAGGGCATCCAGGAGAATCCTGTAGTATGGTGACAAAAAGTTCTTAGGACAGGTAACAGAAAGCCCCACCAAAGGGTATGTGGTATGATACTGGACTTTATGGTCACCTATTCAAGCAATCTTATTGGTGTTATCTAGATTGGAGGCAGTCTGAGCTGCAGTGATCATGCATGCACGAGGGATACGGGTCAGATTACAAGTACACCCAGGGCCTGAATTTTAGGAAAGCAAATTTCCAGTTCTTCAAGGAGTTAGTCAATAGGATCCCCTGGGAAACAACTGTCAGAGACAAGGGACCAGGACAGAGCTGGCACATCTTTAAGGACACTTTCCATAGAGCACAAGAGCTCTTGATCCCCAGGTGTAAGACATCAGACAAGGAAAGGAAAAGACATGCATGGTTCAGTCGTGATCTGCTGGTCAAATATCAATAATGAAATGTGCAGGCAGTGGAAGCATGGACAGGTACCATGCATATAGGAACACTCCTGGTTGTGGGAAAAGGAGTCCAAGGCGCATCTGGAGTTGAACTTGGCAAGGGATGCAAATAATATAAAAAAAAAAATCTGCAAGCATGTCATCTAGAAAATAATGTTTAAAGAAAACATGCACCCTCTGAGGATCAAGACCTGCCAAGTTGGTGGTAAAGGATTAACAGACTGTTGAGGTGCTCAATAGTTTTGCCTTATTCTTCATGGGCAACATCTCTCCTCACACAGCTTAAATTGATGGACTACAAGATGGGGACCAGAGGGGTAAAGTCACAGAATCACAGAATGTTACAGGTTGGAAGGGACTTCAGAAGGTCATCTAACTCCAACCTCCCCTGCTGGAGCAGGGAAAAGCCTACAGCACGTGGTGTTCTGAAAATGTGTCCCATCCAAGTACAAACCAGGCCCAACCCTACTTAGCTAATCCAACATTCCATCCCTGTGCCTCTTCACCAGTCCCTCCCACTTCAGGAGAAGATCAGCTTTGTGACCACCTGAATAACCTATACATACAAGACAATGGAACCTGATGAGATGCATCCCAGAATGTTATATCCTATTCAAGAAGAGAAGGGACAAAGAATACTATAGTGTGATCTTTGACCAGGTGGTCCCACTGGGACTCAGACCCAAGACCTTCTGCGTGTAAAGCAGATTCTGATGACATGTGACAATATGACAGCTGGGTATCCCTTCCCATAGTCCTATTCATAGAAAAGAAATTCTGGAATCCAGAAGGGCATTTTCTCTTAGGCATCTAGACTCCATCTCAGCTTCTTTTGGTCTCTCTTGCAAAAGTGGCTTGACCCAGTGAAAGACAATCAATCTTCTTTCTTCCCTCTCTATATATCTTTTAGAAGAGCAGTATCTTTGCAACATTTTAGTGCTGTAAATCACTGCAACGTATCTGTGTTGAGACAGGGAAAAAAGGAGGCTGGGGCGAAAATGAAGTAGGCAGAAGCCCTTGGCTACAGCTTCTGTCTTTTAAATCATAGAATCACAGAATCATTAGGGATTGGAAGGGACCTCGAAAGATCATCTAGTCCAATCCTCCTAAATAGTTTCTTTACTTTCAGTTAATAAATTTTCTTACCTTTTCTTTACTATAACATCAGTTCCTGGATTCTATATGTTTTGGTGACCCTGAGAAATCCAAACTGGCACAAAATAATCTGAACAGGACATTGAGTGATTGGTACATGCATGGATCCGCTTGGGTCAAATTAAGAAGATTCACGGCATAGGTTCACATAAAAGTCAAGTTTTTTACGGTCACTAGATGCCATTCTTAAGTAGAGGAGAGAAATGAGAGAAAACAGGTAAGATACTAGATCACCACTCTGGACCACAGCAGATGCCTGGCATGCTCTGGCCTTCCGCTCTCTCATTGGCTCCACAACTCCAGAAAATTCAGTTTCTCTGGCTGTCTTTGTCAGTTTCTTGGTGCAGTGGGCTCCATGGATGGGGTGGAATGGTGATTTTGCTTCCTAAGTTTTGCAGATTTTCAATGTCTCCAGGAGTTCTTTTCTTCTTTCTTGGCAGCACGGTTGCAGGCTGGGGAGGGCTCATTACTGCCAGTCACCGAATCTCTCCTTTTATTTCCTAAAGCCAGGAGTGTTTTCTTTACCCCCAGTGATATGGTGGACTTTGTTCTTGGGGAGTTAGGCAAAACGCCAATGAGTTCATTCTTGAGCGATGGCGAGTCGTCATGTTCCCACCACATGAGCGTACTTTTGCAGGTGAAATGGCGGTGTCTTAGGGCTGCTTGTTCTGTTTGCACCACGGAGCGTACGTGTGGTTGCCAGGTGCAGGGCCTCTCATCTTACCCTGCTCACGACTCGTCTTACAACCATTTGAGCAATTTCCCCTGTTAATCATAGCATGACACAGAGTCCTGGGCAAATTGGCTGATATCATTGCCAAGCCAAATCTTCGTGAGTGATTTACAAAGTCATGGCAAGCAGCTGAAGTTCCTGGTAACCTGTAGAAGGGAAGCAGTGCACCCATGGTTAAAACTGATAGAAAAGAGGACCTTGGGAACTGCTGACCTGCCAGCCTCAGCACTGTGCCTGGGAATGTCATTGAACAGATCCTATTAGAAGCTCTTCTAAGGTACATGAAGGACAGATTCAACAGTTAGCAAGGTTTTACCAAGAACAATTCCTGCCTGAACATCCTAGAGGCCTTCTATGATGAAGTGACTACATCAGTGGACAAAGGAAGATCTAGAGATGTAATCTATCTGGACTTCATTAAAGCCTTTGACATGATCACCCACATTCTTCTTTCTAAGTTGGAGAGATATGGATTTGATTGGTGGATAAGAAATTGGTTGGTTGGTTGCATCCAGAGGGTAGTGGTCAACAGCTCTATGTCATATGAAGACTGACGTCAAACAGTGTCCCTCAGGTTTCTGTACTGGGACCAATGCTGTTTAATACCTTCATCATTTACATTCACAGTGGGATTGAATGCACTCTCAGCAAATCTGTGGATGACACCAAGCTGAGTGATGCAGTCACACACCAGAGGGATGGAATGCCATCCAGAGGTACTTGGATAAGCTCAACAGCTGGGCTACCTGTTAAACTTGTGAGGTTCAACAAGGCAAATTGCAAGATCCTACACATGGGCCAGGGCAATCCCCAGTATCAATACAGGCTGGGGAATGAAGGGATTGAGAGCAGCACTGCCAGGAAGGACTTGGGGATACTGCTGGATGAAAAGCTGGACATGAGCCAATAATGTGTGCTTATATCTCCAGCAGCCAACTGTATTCTGGTCTGCATCAAAAGAATTATGGCTAGGGAAATGATTCTGCTACTCTGCTTTGGTGAGACCTCACCTAAAGTACTGTGTTCAGCTCTGGAGCCCTCAGCAAAACATGAACCTATTGGAGAAGGTCTATAGAAGGATCACAAAAACAGAGGGATGGAACACTCCTGCAGTGAAGACAGGCAGTGAGAGTTGGGGTTCTTCTCTCTGGATAATAGATTTCTGGGGAGACCTTATTGCAGCTTTTCAGTACTTAAAGAAGGTCTATGAGAAAGATGGGGACAGACTTCTTAGCAAGACTTCTTGCAACAGTACACAAGGGTGCTAGTTTTAAACTAAAAGAGGGGAGATTTAGACTACATAGAAGGAAGACTTTTTTTACACTGAGAGTGGTGAAAGACTGGAACAGATTGCCCAAAGAGGTGGTAGATGACCCATCCCTAGAAACACTCATGGTCAGGCTCTACTGAGCCCTCAGCAACCTCATCCAGTTGAAGATGTCTGTACTCCTTGAAAAGGTGCCAGACTAGATGACCTATAAAGGTCCCTTCTAGCCCAATTTTTTTTATGATTCTCAATAATTTCAGCATATGGCATTTCCTCATGATTAATGGTGAAGTGAATCTTTTATATAATCAGTTTCCTGTCATCGCTTTTTTATTCCCAGGAAACTTTTTGGATCTTGAGAAAACTAAGAAGTTAAACATAAAGTTAAACTAAGTACCTAATTCAGAATTAATGTATGCCAGTGAGAAAGATTCATTTAGACGTTACCCTTTAAAGGGATAACTTTAGTAGATTTTGGATTTTGTCCCTAGTGACCAAGGACATGTTCCTACATCTCTGTAAGCAGAAAGGTCATCCACACAGTTCAGATTGTATTTGAACAGCAAACACATGGATTTTTGTCATTTATCCAAATAGAATGGTATCATTTCAGCTTGCATAACCTGGCAGGTCAGTAAAAAAATGAGAAACCTGATCTCCTGATCAGATGTTTTATTACACGTTGTTACTGGTCTTCATATAATTCAAGACATTATCTTTCTTTTTCAAAGACAGCATTTGTGAAACTGAACATGCTATGTCATGAAATTAAGTACAAACACATCAAAAGAATTATTCAGTGACAGCAAAAACACTAAAGTGAGATATAATTTAGAGCCTCTTAGGAAAAAGACACATAGGTCTGGTATTTCAGTTTGGGTTGCTCCCAGATCAAATGTTGGTAATGGGACATACACATCTAAATAATTTATTTAGACTTGATAGGTTAGGAGTAGGAAGAAACACAGCTGATGGAAACCAAAAATAGAATGTGGACTTGGTGATGATTTGGATACTGCACAGGAGTTTAGATCAACAGTCTGTGCTAAAGTTACACAGTAAGTAGTTTTTTAAGACATGAGGAAATGAAAAAGGCAAAGAAATGTGCTCAGTGCAACAACTTTCTTTCTCTATCACAAGTTTCTCTATCACAAGTAGCAATGTAATTGGAAGGAGGCAAGCAGATCATTCAGAGCAGGAGCTTACGAATCAGTGGGAAAATGTAGTTACGTAGTCTTCATAAACTACCTATGACAAGAAGCACTATTCTCCCCAGCATGGCAGTGATGTTAATCAGACCGCTGGCACTCATCTTTTCAACTTGATTACATTCCTCTCCATAAATGCATTATTTCTTAGATTACATCTGTGCAGATGTGCTGCATAATATTCTCGACAAACTCACTAATATTCTGGGGTACTCAGAAAAAAAATCCAAATTAGTATCAAATATATGTTAGTGATTATAACACAATAGTCACAGAATCACAGAACACTAGGGATTGGAAGGGACCTCAAAAGATCATCTAGTCCAATCCACTTGCCTAGACTAAGTCACACAGGAACATGTCCAGGTGGGTCAGGTGATGCAAATCACATTCTAGGATCTGCTTTCAGATACCCGTATACATGCATAATAGTCCTTACTGACGATTAAATTAGAAACTAGTCTTTACTATATGGTATGAAGAACACAGTATAAATAATATAACATCTATTAAACACAAACTAACAAGTATGAATGTTGTAGCTCTGAAGACCAGGGTTTGCTAAAGCTGATTGTTAAGTCAGGAATGGCTTTGTTGCAGTCATCTGTAAAGATCACAGAAAGTGATACATGGATAAGCGTCGCGGTTGGGGTGGACTTGGGACACCGAATCAGGACATCTCCAGTGAAGGAGACTCCACAACTCCCCTGGGCAGCCTGTTCCAGTGCTCTGTCACCCTCACTGTGAAGAAG